>JAUPFP010000134.1:0-190390 GCA_036925085.1 Brachycybe producta | reverse complement strand
ATTTGAAATTAAAATTGAAGTTGAAATTGAAGTTGAAATTGAAGTTGAAATTGAAGTTGAAATTGAAGTTGAAATTGAAGTTGAAATTGAAGTTGAAATTGAAGTTGAAATTGAAGTAGAAATTGAAGTTGAAATTGAAGTTGAAATTGAAGTTGAAATTGAAGTTGAAATTGAAGTTGAAATTGAAGTTGAAATTGAAGTTGAAATTGAAGTTGAAATTGAAGTTGAAATTGAAGTTGAAATTGAAGTTGAAATTGAAGTTGAAATTGAAGTTGAAATTGAAGTTGAAATTGAAGTTGAAATTGAAGTTGAAATTGAAGTTGAAATTGAAGTTGAAATTGAAGTTGAAATTGAAATTGAAATTGAAGTTAAAATTGAAGTTGAAATTGAAGTTGAATTTGAAGTTGAAATTGAAGTTGAAATTGAAGTTGAAATTTCAGTTGAAATTTAAGTTGAAATTGAAGTTGAAATTGAAGTTGCAATTGAAGTTGAAATTCAAGTTGAAATTCAAGTTGAAATTAAAGTTGAAATTGAAGTTGAAACTGAAGTTGAAATTGAAGTTGAAATTGAAGTTGAAATTGAAGTTGAAATTGGAGTTGAAATTGAAGTTGAAATTGAAGTTGAAATTGAAAGTTAAAATTGAAATTGAAATTGAACTTGAAGTTGAAATTGAAGTTGAAGTTGAAGTTGAAATTGAAGTTGAAATTGAAGTTGAAATTGAAGTTGAAATTGAAGTTGAAATTGAAGTTAAAATTGAAGTTGAATTTGAAGTTGAAGTTGAAGTTGAAATTGAAGTTGAAATTGAAGTTGAAATTGAAGTTGAAATTGAAGTTGAAATTGAAGTTGAAATTGAAGTTGAAATTGAAGTTGAAATTGGAGTTGAAATTGAAGTTGAAATTGAAGTTAAAATTGAAGTTGAAATTGAAGTTGAAATTGAAGTTGAAATTGAAGTTGAAATTGAAGTTAAAATTGAAGTTGAATTTGAAGTTGAAGTTGAAGTTGAATTTGAAGTTGAACTTGAAAGTGAAGTTGAAGTTGAAGTTGAAGTTAAGTTGAAGTTCAAGTTAAAATTGAAATTGAAATTGAAATTGAAATTGAAGTTGCAATTGAAGTTGAAATTGAAGTTGAAATTGAAGTTAAAATTGAAGTTGAAATTGAAGTTGAAATTGAAGTTGAAATTGAAGTTGAAATTGAAGTTAAAATTGAAGTTGAATTTGAAGTTGAAGTTGAAGTTGAAATTGAAGTTGAAATTGAAGTTGAAATTGAAGTTGAAATTGAAGTTGAAATTGAAGTTGAAATTGAAGTTGAAATTGAAGTTGAAATTGGAGTTGAAATTGAAGTTGAAATTGAAGTTGAAATTGAAGTTGAAATTGAAGTTAAAATAGAAGTTGAAATTGAAGTTGAAATTGAAGTTGAAATTGAAGTTGAAATTGAAGTTGAAATTGAAGTTAAAATTGAAGTTGAATTTGAAGTTGAAGTTGAAGTTGAATTTGAAGTTGAACTTGAAAGTGAAGTTGAAGTTGAAGTTGAAGTTAAGTTGAAGTTCAAGTTAAAATTGAAATTGAAATTGAAGTTGAAATTGAAGTTGCAATTGAAGTTGAAATTGAAGTTGAAATTGAAGTTGAAATTAAAGTTGAAATTGAAGTTGAAACTGAAGTTGAAATTGAAGTTGAAATTGAAGTTGAAATTGAAGTTGAAATTGGAGATGAAATTGAAGTTGAAATTGAAGTTGAAATTGAAAGTTAAAGTTGAAGTTAAGTTGAAGTTGAAGTTAAGTTTGAAATTGAAGTTTAAGTTGAATTTGAAATTAAAATTGAAGTTGAAATTGAAGTTGAAATTGAAGTTGAAATTGAAGTTGAAATTGAAGTTGAAATTGAAGTTGAAATTGAAGTTGAAATTGAAGTTGAAATTGAAGTAGAAATTGAAGTTGAAATTGAAGTTGAAATTGAAGTTGAAATTGAAGTTGAAATTGAAGTTGAAATTGAAGTTGAAATTGAAGTTGAAATTGAAGTTGAAATTGAAGTTGAAATTGAAGTTGAAATTGAAGTTGAAATTGAAGTTGAAATTGAAGTTGAAATTGAAGTTGAAATTGAAGTTGAAATTGAAGTTGAAATTGAAATTGAAATTGAAGTTAAAATTGAAGTTGAAATTGAAGTTGAATTTGAAGTTGAAATTGAAGTTGAAATTGAAGTTGAAATTTCAGTTGAAATTTAAGTTGAAATTGAAGTTGAAATTGAAGTTGCAATTGAAGTTGAAATTCAAGTTGAAATTCAAGTTGAAATTAAAGTTGAAATTGAAGTTGAAACTGAAGTTGAAATTGAAGTTGAAATTGAAGTTGAAATTGAAGTTGAAATTGGAGTTGAAATTGAAGTTGAAATTGAAGTTGAAATTGAAAGTTAAAATTGAAATTGAAATTGAACTTGAAGTTGAAATTGAAGTTGAAGTTGAAGTTGAAATTGAAGTTGAAATTGAAGTTGAAATTGAAGTTGAAATTGAAGTTGAAATTGAAGTTAAAATTGAAGTTGAATTTGAAGTTGAAGTTGAAGTTGAATTTGAAGTTGAACTTGAAAGTGAAGTTGAAGTTGAAGTTGAAGTTAAGTTGAAGTTCAAGTTAAAATTGAAATTGAAATTGAAGTTGAATTTGAAGTTGAATTTGAAGTTGAACTTGAAAGTGAAGTTGAAGTTGAAGTTGAAGTTAAGTTGAAGTTCAAGTTAAAATTGAAATTGAAATTGAAGTTGAAGTTGAAGTTGAAATTGAAGATGAAATCAAAGTTGAATTTGAAGTTGAAATTAAAGTTGAAATTGAAGTTGAAACTGAAGTTGAAATTGAAGTTGAAATTGAAGTTGAAATTGAAGTTGAAATTGAAGTTGAAATTGAAGTTGAAATTGAAGTTGAAATTGAAGTTGAAATTGAAGTTGAAATTGAAGTTGAAATTGAAGTTGAAATTGAAGTTGAAATTGAAGTTGAAATTGAAGTTGAAATTGGAGTTGAAATTGAAGTTGAAATTGAAGTTGAAATTGAAGTTGAAATTGAAGTTAAAATTGAAGTTGAAATTGAAGTTGAAATTGAAGTTGAAATTGAAGTTGAAATTGAAGTTGAAATTGAAGTTAAAATTGAAGTTGAATTTGAAGTTGAAGATGAAGTTGAATTTGAAGTTGAACTTGAAAGTGAAGTTGAAGTTGAAGTTGAAGTTAAGTTGAAGTTCAAGTTAAAATTGAAATTGAAATTGAAGTTGAAGTTGAAGTTGAAATTGAAGATGAAATCAAAGTTGAATTTGAAGTTGAAATTAAAGTTGAAATTGTAGTTGAAACTGAAGTTGAAATTGAAGTTGAAATTGAAGTTGAAATTGAAGTTGAAATTGGAGATGAAATTGAAGTTGAAATTGAAGTTGAAATTGAAGTTGAAATTGAAAGTTGAAATTGAAATTGAAATTGAACTTGAAGTTGAAATTGAAGTTGAAATTGAAGTTGAAATTGAAGTTGAAATTGAAGTTAAAATTGAAGTTTAAGTTTAATTGAAGTTAAAGTTGAAGATGAATTTGAAGTTGAACTTGAAAGTGAAGTTGAAGTTGAAGTTGAAGTTAAGTTGAAGATGAAGTTGAAGTTGAATTTGAAAGTGAAGTTGAAGTTAAAGTTGAAGTTAAGTTGAAGTTGAAGTTAAGTTTGAAATTGAAGTTTAAGTTGAATTTGAAATTAAAATTGAAGTTGAAATTGAAGTTGAAATTGAAGTTGAAATTGAAGTTGAAATTGAAGTTGAAATTGAAGTAGAAATTGAAGTTGAAATTGAAGTTGAAATTGAAGTTGAAATTGAAGTTGAAATTGAAGTTGAAATTGAAGTTGAAATTGAAGTTGAAATTGAAGTTGAAATTGACATTGAAATTGAAGTTGAAATTGAAGTTGAAATTGAAGTTGAAATTGAAGTTAAAATTGAAGTTGAAATTGAAGTTGAAATTGAAGTTGAATTTGAAGTTGAAATTGAAGTTGAAATTGAAGTTGAATTTGAAGTTGAAATTGAAGTTGAAATTGAAGTTGAAATTGAAGTTGAAATTGAAGTTGAAATTGAAGTTGAAATTGAAGTTGAAATTGAAGTTGAAATTGAAGTTGAAATTGAAGTTGAAATTGAAGTTGAAATTGAAGTTGAAATTGAAGTTGAAATTGAAGTTGAAATTGAAATTGAAATTGAAGTTAAAATTGAAGTTGAAATTGAAGTTGAATTTGAAGTTGAAAGTGAAGTTGAAATTGAAGTTGAAATTGAAGTTGAAATTGAAGTTGAAATTGAAGTTGAAATTGAAGTTGAAATTGAAGTTGCAATTGAAGTTGAAATTGAAGTTGAAATTGAAGTTGAAATTAAAGTTGAAATTGAAGTTGAAACTGAATTTGAAATTGAAGTTGAAATTGAAGTTGAAATTGAAGTTGAAATTGAAGTTGAAATTGGAGTTGAAATTGAAGTTGAAATTGAAGTTGAAATTGGAAGTTGAAATTGAAATTGAAATTGAACTTGAAGTTGAAATTGAAGTTGAAGTTGAAGTTGAATTTAAGTTGAAGTTCAAGTTAAGTTTGAATATTGAAGTTGAAGTTGTAATTGAAGTTGAAATTGAAGTTGAAATTGAAGTTGAAATTCAAGTTAAAATTGAAATTGAAACTGAAGTTGAAATTGAAGTTGAAATTGAAGTTGAAATTGAAGTTGAAATTGAAGTTGAAATTGAAGTTGAAATTGAAGTTGAAATTGAAGTTGAAATTGAAGTTGAAATTGAAGTTGAAATTGAAGTTGAAATTGAAGTTGAAATTGGAGTTGAAATTGAAGTTGAAATTGAAGTTGAAATTGAAGTTGAAATTGAAGTTAAAATTGAAGTTGAAATTGAAGTTGAAATTGAAGTTGAAATTGAAGTTGAAATTGAAGTTGAAATTGAAGTTAAAATTGAAGTTGAATTTGAAGTTGAAGTTGAAGTTGAATTTGAAGTTGAACTTGAAAGTGAAGTTGAAGTTGAAGTTGAAATTAAGTTGAAGTTCAAGTTAAAATTGAAATTGAAATTGAAGTTGAAATTGAAGTTGCAATTGAAGTTGAAATTGAAGTTGAAATTGAAGTTGAAATTGAAGTTGAAATTGAAGTTGAATTTGAAGTTGAAATTGAAGTTGAAATTGAAGTTGAATTTGAAGTTGAAATTGAAGTTGAAATTGAAGTTGAAATTGAAGTTGAAATTGAAGTTGAAATTGAAGTTGAAATTGAAGTTGAAATTGAAGTTGAAATTGAAGTTGAAATTGAAGTTGAAATTGAAGTTGAAATTGAAGTTGAAATTGAAGTTGAAATTGAAGTTGAAATTGAAATTGAAATTGAAGTTAAAATTGAAGTTGAAATTGAAGTTGAATTTGAAGTTGAAAGTGAAGTTGAAATTGAAGTTGAAATTGAAGTTGAAATTGAAGTTGAAATTGAAGTTGAAATTGAAGTTGAAATTGAAGTTGCAATTGAAGTTGAAATTGAAGTTGAAATTGAAGTTGAAATTAAAGTTGAAATTGAAGTTGAAACTGAATTTGAAATTGAAGTTGAAATTGAAGTTGAAATTGAAGTTGAAATTGAAGTTGAAATTGGAGTTGAAATTGAAGTTGAAATTGAAGTTGAAATTGGAAGTTGAAATTGAAATTGAAATTGAACTTGAAGTTGAAATTGAAGTTGAAGTTGAAGTTGAATTTAAGTTGAAGTTCAAGTTAAGTTTGAATATTGAAGTTGAAGTTGTAATTGAAGTTGAAATTGAAGTTGAAATTGAAGTTGAAATTCAAGTTAAAATTGAAATTGAAACTGAAGTTGAAATTGAAGTTGAAATTGAAGTTGAAATTGAAGTTGAAATTGAAGTTGAAATTGAAGTTGAAATTGAAGTTGAAATTGAAGTTGAAATTTAAGTTGAAATTGAAGTTGAAATTGAAGTTGAAATTGGAGTTGAAATTGAAGTTGAAATTGAAGTTGAAATTGAAGTTGAAATTGAAGTTAAAATTGAAGTTGAAATTGAAGTTGAAATTGAAGTTGAAATTGAAGTTGAAATTGAAGTTGAAATTGAAGTTAAAATTGAAGTTGAATTTGAAGTTGAAGTTGAAGTTGAATTTGAAGTTGAACTTGAAAGTGAAGTTGAAGTTGAAGTTGAAATTAAGTTGAAGTTCAAGTTAAAATTGAAATTGAAATTGAAGTTGAAATTGAAGTTGCAATTGAAGTTGAAATTGAAGTTGAAATTGAATTTGAAATTAAAGTTGAAATTGAAGTTGAAACTGAAGTTGAAATTGAAGTTGAAATTGAAGTTGAAATTGAAGTTGAAATTGAAGTTGAAATTGAAGTTGAAATTGAAGTTGAAATTGGAGTTGAATTTGAAGTTGAAATTGAAGTTGAAATTGAAGTTGAAATTGAAGTTGAAATTGAAGTTGAAATTGGAGTTGAAATTGAAGTTGAAATTGAAGTTGAAATTGAAGTTGAAATTGAAGTTAAAATTGAAGTTGAAATTGAAGTTGAAATTGAAGTTGAAATTGAAGTTGAAATTGAAGTTGAAATTGAAGTTAAAATTGAAGTTGAATTTGAAGTTGAAGTTGAAGTTGAATTTGAAGTTGAACTTGAAAGTGAAGTTGAAGTTGAAGTTGAAATTAAGTTGAAGTTCAAGTTAAAATTGAAATTGAAATTGAAGTTGAAATTGAAGTTGCAATTGAAGTTGAAATTGAAGTTGAAATTGAATTTGAAATTAAAGTTGAAATTGAAGTTGAAACTGAAGTTGAAATTGAAGTTGAAATTGAAGTTGAAATTGAAGTTGAAATTGAAGTTGAATTTGAAGTTGAAATTGAAGTTGAAATTGAAGTTGAATTTGAAGTTGAAATTGAAGTTGAAATTGAAGTTGAAATTGAAGTTGAAATTGAAGTTGAAATTGAAGTTGAAATTGAAGTTGAAATTGAAGTTGAAATTGAAGTTGAAATTGAAGTTGAAATTGAAGTTGAAATTGAAATTGAAATTGAAGTTAAAATTGAAGTTGAAATTGAAGTTGAATTTGAAGTTGAAAGTGAAGTTGAAATTGAAGTTGAAATTGAAGTTGAAATTGAAGTTGAAATTGAAGTTGAAATTGAAGTTGAAATTGAAGTTGCAATTGAAGTTGAAATTGAAGTTGAAATTGAAGTTGAAATTAAAGTTGAAATTGAAGTTGAAACTGAATTTGAAATTGAAGTTGAAATTGAAGTTGAAATTGAAGTTGAAATTGAAGTTGAAATTGGAGTTGAAATTGAAGTTGAAATTGAAGTTGAAATTGGAAGTTGAAATTGAAATTGAAATTGAACTTGAAGTTGAAATTGAAGTTGAAGTTGAAGTTGAATTTAAGTTGAAGTTCAAGTTAAGTTTGAATATTGAAGTTGAAGTTGTAATTGAAGTTGAAATTGAAGTTGAAATTGAAGTTGAAATTCAAGTTAAAATTGAAATTGAAACTGAAGTTGAAATTGAAGTTGAAATTGAAGTTGAAATTGAAGTTGAAATTGAAGTTGAAATTGAAGTTGAAATTGAAGTTGAAATTGAAGTTGAAATTTAAGTTGAAATTGAAGTTGAAATTGAAGTTGAAATTGGAGTTGAAATTGAAGTTGAAATTGAAGTTGAAATTGAAGTTGAAATTGAAGTTAAAATTGAAGTTGAAATTGAAGTTGAATTTGAAGTTGAAATTGAAGTTGAAATTGAAGTTGAAATTGAAGTTAAAATTGAAGTTGAATTTGAAGTTGAAGTTGAAGTTGAATTTGAAGTTGAACTTGAAAGTGAAGTTGAAGTTGAAGTTGAAATTAAGTTGAAGTTCAAGTTAAAATTGAAATTGAAATTGAAGTTGAAATTGAAGTTGCAATTGAAGTTGAAATTGAAGTTGAAATTGAATTTGAAATTAAAGTTGAAATTGAAGTTGAAACTGAAGTTGAAATTGAAGTTGAAATTGAAGTTGAAATTGAAGTTGAAATTGAAGTTGAAATTGAAGTTGAAATTGAAGTTGAAATTGGAGTTGAATTTGAAGTTGAAATTGAAGTTGAAATTGAAGTTGAAATTGAAGTTGAAATTGAAGTTGAAATTGGAGTTGAAATTGAAGTTGAAATTGAAGTTGAAATTGAAGTTGAAATTGAAGTTAAAATTGAAGTTGAAATTGAAGTTGAAATTGAAGTTGAAATTGAAGTTGAAATTGAAGTTGAAATTGAAGTTAAAATTGAAGTTGAATTTGAAGTTGAAGTTGAAGTTGAATTTGAAGTTGAACTTGAAAGTGAAGTTGAAGTTGAAGTTGAAATTAAGTTGAAGTTCAAGTTAAAATTGAAATTGAAATTGAAGTTGAAATTGAAGTTGCAATTGAAGTTGAAATTGAAGTTGAAATTGAATTTGAAATTAAAGTTGAAATTGAAGTTGAAACTGAAGTTGAAATTGAAGTTGAAATTGAAGTTGAAATTGAAGTTGAAATTGAAGTTGAAATTGAAGTTGAAATTGAAGTTGAAATTGGAGTTGAATTTGAAGTTGAAATTGAAGTTGAAATTGAAGTTGAAATTGAAGTTGAAATTGAAAGTTGAAATTGAAATTGAAATTGAACTTGAAGTTGAAATTGAAGTTGAAGTTGAAGTTGAAATTGAAGTTGAAATTGAAGTTGAAATTGAAGTTGAAATTGAAGTTGAAATTGAAGTTGAAATTGGAGTTGAAATTGAAGTTGAAATTGAAGTTGAAATTGAAGTTGAAATTGAAGTTAAAATTGAAGTTGAAATTGAAGTTGAAATTGAAGTTGAAATTGAAGTTGAAATTGAAGTTGAAATTGAAGTTGAAATTGGAGTTGAAATTGAAGTTGAAATTGAAGTTGAAATTGAAGTTGAAATTGAAGTTGAAATTGAAGTTGAAATTGAATTTGAAATTGAAGTTGAAATTGAAGTTGAAATTGAAGTTGAAATTGAAGTTGAAATTGAAGTTGAAATTGGAGTTGAAATTGAAGTTGAAATTGAAGTTGAAATTGAAGTTGAAATTGAAGTTAAAATTGAAGTTGAAATTGAAGTTGAAATTGAAGTTGAAATTGAAGTTGAAATTGAAGTTAAAATTGAAGTTGAATTTGAAGTTGAAGTTGAAGTTGAATTTGAAGTTGAACTTGAAAGTGAAGTTGAAGTTGAAGTTGAAGTTAAGTTGAAGTTCAAGTTAAAATTGAAATTGAAATTGAAGTTGAAATTGAAGTTGCAATTGAAGTTGAAATTGAAGTTGAAATTGAAGTTGAAATTAAAGTTGAAATTGAAGTTGAAACTGAAGTTGAAATTGAAGTTGAAATTGAAGTTGAAATTGAAGTTGAAATTGGAGATGAAATTGAAGTTGAAATTGAAGTTGAAATTGAAAGTTAAAGTTGAAGTTAAGTTGAAGTTGAAGTTAAGTTTGAAATTGAAGTTTAAGTTGAATTTGAAATTAAAATTGAAGTTGAAATTGAAGTTGAAATTGAAGTTGAAATTGAAGTTGAAATTGAAGTTGAAATTGAAGTTGAAATTGAAGTTGAAATTGAAGTAGAAATTGAAGTTGAAATTGAAGTTGAAATTGAAGTTGAAATTGAAGTTGAAATTGAAGTTGAAATTGAAGTTGAAATTGAAGTTGAAATTGAAGTTGAAATTGAAGTTGAAATTGAAGTTGAAATTGAAGTTGAAATTGAAGTTGAAATTGAAGTTGAAATTGAAGTTGAAATTGAAGTTGAAATTGAAGTTGAAATTGAAGTTGAAATTGAAATTGAAATTGAAGTTAAAATTGAAGTTGAAATTGAAGTTGAATTTGAAGTTGAAATTGAAGTTGAAATTGAAGTTGAAATTTCAGTTGAAATTGAAGTTGAAATTGAAGTTGAAATTGAAGTTGCAATTGAAGTTGAAATTCAAGTTGAAATTCAAGTTGAAATTAAAGTTGAAATTGAAGTTGAAACTGAAGTTGAAATTGAAGTTGAAATTGAAGTTGAAATTGAAGTTGAAATTGGAGTTGAAATTGAAGTTGAAATTGAAGTTGAAATTGAA
The DNA here is from genome assembly GCA_036925085.1 of Brachycybe producta. Classification (NCBI taxonomy): domain Eukaryota; kingdom Metazoa; phylum Arthropoda; class Diplopoda; order Playtdesmida; family Andrognathidae; genus Brachycybe; species Brachycybe producta. The sequence continues at coordinate 180,394 of JAUPFP010000134.1, read as the reverse complement.
AGTTAAAATTGAAATTGAAATTGAACTTGAAGTTGAAATTGAAGTTGAAGTTGAAGTTGAAATTGAAGTTGAAATTGAAGTTGAAATTGAAGTTGAAATTGAAGTTGAAATTGAAGTTAAAATTGAAGTTGAATTTGAAGTTGAAGTTGAAGTTGAATTTGAAGTTGAACTTGAAAGTGAAGTTGAAGTTGAAGTTGAAGTTAAGTTGAAGTTCAAGTTAAAATTGAAATTGAAATTGAAGTTGAAATTGAAGTTGAATTTGAAGTTGAACTTGAAAGTGAAGTTGAAGTTGAAGTTGAAGTTAAGTTGAAGTTCAAGTTAAAATTGAAATTGAAATTGAAGTTGAAGTTGAAGTTGAAATTGAAGATGAAATCAAAGTTGAATTTGAAGTTGAAATTAAAGTTGAAATTGAAGTTGAAACTGAAGTTGAAATTGAAGTTGAAATTGAAGTTGAAATTGAAGTTGAAATTGAAGTTGAAATTGAAGTTGAAATTGAAGTTGAAATTGAAGTTGAAATTGAAGTTGAAATTGAAGTTGAAATTGAAGTTGAAATTGAAGTTGAAATTGAAGTTGAAATTGAAGTTGAAATTGGAGTTGAAATTGAAGTTGAAATTGAAGTTGAAATTGAAGTTGAAATTGAAGTTAAAATTGAAGTTGAAATTGAAGTTGAAATTGAAGTTGAAATTGAAGTTGAAATTGAAGTTGAAATTGAAGTTAAAATTGAAGTTGAATTTGAAGTTGAAGATGAAGTTGAATTTGAAGTTGAACTTGAAAGTGAAGTTGAAGTTGAAGTTGAAGTTAAGTTGAAGTTCAAGTTAAAATTGAAATTGAAATTGAAGTTGAAGTTGAAGTTGAAATTGAAGATGAAATCAAAGTTGAATTTGAAGTTGAAATTAAAGTTGAAATTGTAGTTGAAACTGAAGTTGAAATTGAAGTTGAAATTGAAGTTGAAATTGAAGTTGAAATTGGAGATGAAATTGAAGTTGAAATTGAAGTTGAAATTGAAGTTGAAATTGAAAGTTGAAATTGAAATTGAAATTGAACTTGAAGTTGAAATTGAAGTTGAAATTGAAGTTGAAATTGAAGTTGAAATTGAAGTTAAAATTGAAGTTTAAGTTTAATTGAAGTTAAAGTTGAAGATGAATTTGAAGTTGAACTTGAAAGTGAAGTTGAAGTTGAAGTTGAAGTTAAGTTGAAGATGAATTTGAAGTTGAATTTGAAAGTGAAGTTGAAGTTAAAGTTGAAGTTAAGTTGAAGTTGAAGTTAAGTTTGAAATTGAAGTTTAAGTTGAATTTGAAATTAAAATTGAAGTTGAAATTGAAGTTGAAATTGAAGTTGAAATTGAAGTTGAAATTGAAGTTGAAATTGAAGTAGAAATTGAAGTTGAAATTGAAGTTGAAATTGAAGTTGAAATTGAAGTTGAAATTGAAGTTGAAATTGAAGTTGAAATTGGAGTTGAAATTGAAGTTGAAATTGAAGTTGAAATTGAAGTTGAAATTGAAGTTGAAATTGAAGTTGAAATTGAAGTTGAAATTGAAGTTGAAATTGAAGTTGAAATTGAAGTTGAAATTGAAGTTGAAATTGAAGTTGAAATTGAAGTTGAAATTGAAGTTGAAATTGAAATTGAAATTGGAGTTGAAATTGAAGTTGAAATTGAAGTTGAAATTGAAGTTGAAATTGAAGTTAAAATTGAAGTTGAAATTGAAGTTGAAATTGAAGTTGAAATTGAAGTTGAAATTGAAGTTGAAATTGAAGTTAAAATTGAAGTTGAATTTGAAGTTGAAGTTGAAGTTGAATTTGAAGTTGAACTTGAAAGTGAAGTTGAAGTTGAAGTTGAAATTAAGTTGAAGTTCAAGTTAAAATTGAAATTGAAATTGAAGTTGAAATTGAAGTTGCAATTGAAGTTGAAATTGAAGTTGAAATTGAAGTTGAAATTAAAGTTGAAATTGAAGTTGAAATTGAAGTTGAAATTGAAGTTGAAATTGGAGTTGAATTTGAAGTTGAAATTGAAGTTGAAATTGAAGTTGAAATTGAAGTTGAAATTGAAAGTTGAAATTGAAATTGAAATTGAACTTGAAGTTGAAATTGAAGTTGAAGTTGAAGTTGAAATTGAAGTTGAAATTGAAGTTGAAATTGAAGTTGAAATTGAAGTTGAAATTGAAGTTGAAATTGAAGTTGAAATTGGAGTTGAAATTGAAGTTGAAATTGAAGTTGAAATTGAAGTTGAAATTGAAGTTAAAATTGAAGTTGAAATTGAAGTTGAAATTGAAGTTGAAATTGAAGTTGAAATTGAAGTTGAAATTGAAGTTGAAATTGGAGTTGAAATTGAAGTTGAAATTGAAGTTGAAATTGAAGTTGAAATTGAAGTTGAAATTGAAGTTGAAATTGAAGTTGAAATTGAAGTTGAAATTGAAGTTGAAATTGAAGTTGAAATTGAAGTTGAAATTGAAGTTGAAATTGGAGTTGAAATTGAAGTTGAAATTGAAGTTGAAATTGAAGTTGAAATTGAAGTTAAAATTGAAGTTGAAATTGAAGTTGAAATTGAAGTTGAAATTGAAGTTGAAATTGAAGTTGAAATTGAAGTTAAAATTGAAGTTGAATTTGAAGTTGAAGTTGAAGTTGAATTTGAAGTTGAACTTGAAAGTGAAGTTGAAGTTGAAGTTGAAATTAAGTTGAAGTTCAAGTTAAAATTGAAATTGAAATTGAAGTTGAAATTGAAGTTGCAATTGAAGTTGAAATTGAAGTTGAAATTGAAGTTGAAATTAAAGTTGAAATTGAAGTTGAAACTGAAGTTGAAATTGAAGTTGAAATTGAAGTTGAAATTGAAGTTGAAATTGAAGTTGAAATTGAAGTTGAAATTGGAGTTGAATTTGAAGTTGAAATTGAAGTTGAAATTGAAGTTGAAATTGAAAGTTGAAATTGAAATTGAAATTGAACTTGAAGTTGAAATTGAAGTTGAAGTTGAAGTTGAAATTGAAGTTGAAATTGAAGTTGAAATTGAAGTTGAAATTGAAGTTGAAATTGAAGTTGAAATTGGAGTTGAAATTGAAGTTGAAATTGAAGTTGAAATTGAAGTTGAAATTGAAGTTAAAATTGAAGTTGAAATTGAAGTTGAAATTGAAGTTGAAATTGAAGTTGAAATTGAAGTTGAAATTGAAGTAGAAATTGAAGTTGAAATTGAAGTTGAAATTGAAGTTGAAGTTGAAGTTGAAATTGAAGTTGAAATTGAAGTTGAAATTGAAGTTGAAATTAAAGTTGAAATTGAAGTTGAAACTGAAGTTGAAATTGAAGTTGAAATTGAAGTTGAAATTGAAGTTGAAATTGAAGTTGAAATTGAAGTTGAAATTGGAGTTGAATTTGAAGTTGAAATTGAAGTTGAAATTGAAGTTGAAATTGAAAGTTGAAATTGAAATTGAAATTGAACTTGAAGTTGAAATTGAAGTTGAAGTTGAAGTTGAAATTGAAGTTGAAATTGAAGTTGAAATTGAAGTTGAAATTGAAGTTGAAATTGAAGTTGAAATTGGAGTTGAAATTGAAGTTGAAATTGAAGTTGAAATTGAAGTTGAAATTGAAGTTAAAATTGAAGTTGAAATTGAAGTTGAAATTGAAGTTGAAATTGAAGTTGAAATTGAAGTTGAAATTGAAGTAGAAATTGAAGTTGAAATTGAAGTTGAAATTGAAGTTGAAATTGAAGTTGAAATTGAAGTTGAAATTGAAGTTGAAATTGAAGTTGAAATTGAAGTTGAAATTGACATTGAAATTGAAGTTGAAATTGAAGTTGAAATTGAAGTTGAAATTGAAGTTAAAATTGAAGTTGAAATTGAAGTTGAAATTGAAGTTGAATTTGAAGTTGAAATTGAAGTTGAAATTGAAGTTGAATTTGAAGTTGAAATTGAAGTTGAAATTGAAGTTGAAATTGAAGTTGAAATTGAAGTTGAAATTGAAGTTGAAATTGAAGTTGAAATTGAAGTTGAAATTGAAGTTGAAATTGAAGTTGAAATTGAAGTTGAAATTGAAGTTGAAATTGAAGTTGAAATTGAAATTGAAATTGAAGTTAAAATTGAAGTTGAAATTGAAGTTGAATTTGAAGTTGAAATTAAAGTTGAAATTGAAGTTGAAATTGAAGTTGAAATTGAAGTTGAAATTGAAGTTGCAATTGAAGTTGAAATTGAAGTTGAAATTGAAGTTGAAATTAAAGTTGAAATTGAAGTTGAAACTGAAGTTGAAATTGAAGTTGAAATTGAAGTTGAAATTGAAGTTGAAATTGAAGTTGAAATTGGAGTTGAAATTGAAGTTGAAATTGAAGTTGAAATTGGAAGTTGAAATTGAAATTGAAATTGAACTTGAAGTTGAAATTGAAGTTGAAGTTGAAGTTGAATTTAAGTTGAAGTTCAAGTTAAGTTTGAATATTGAAGTTGAAGTTGTAATTGAAGTTGAAATTGAAGTTGAAATTCAAGTTAAAATTGAAATTGAAACTGAAGTTGAAATTGAAGTTGAAATTGAAGTTGAAATTGAAGTTGAAATTGAAGTTGAAATTGAAGTTGAAATTGAAGTTGAAATTGAAGTTGAAATTGGAGTTGAAATTGAAGTTGAAATTGAAGTTGAAATTGAAGTTGAAATTGAAGTTAAAATTGAAGTTGAAATTGAAGTTGAAATTGAAGTTGAAATTGAAGTTGAAATTGAAGTTGAAATTGAAGTTAAAATTGAAGTTGAATTTGAAGTTGAAGTTGAAGTTGAATTTGAAGTTGAACTTGAAAGTGAAGTTGAAGTTGAAGTTGAAGTTGAAATTGAAGTTGAAATTGAAGTTGAAATTAAAGTTGAAATTGAAGTTGAAACTGAAGTTGAAATTGAAGTTGAAATTGAAGTTGAAATTGAAGTTGAAATTGAAGTTGAAATTGGAGTTGAATTTGAAGTTGAAATTGAAGTTGAAATTGAAGTTGAAATTGAAGTTGAAATTGAAAGTTGAAATTGAAATTGAAATTGAACTTGAAGTTGAAATTGAAGTTGAAGTTGAAGTTGAAATTGAAGTTGAAATTGAAGTTGAAATTGAAGTTGAAATTGAAGTTGAAATTGAAGTTGAAATTGAAGTTGAAATTGAAGTTGAAATTGAAGTTGAAATTGGAGTTGAAATTGAAGTTGAAATTGAAGTTGAAATTGAAGTTGAAATTGAAGTTAAAATTGAAGTTGAAATTGAAGTTGAAATTGAAGTTGAAATTGAAGTTGAAATTGAAGTTAAAATTGAAGTTGAATTTGAAGTTGAAGTTGAAGTTGAAATTGAAGTTGAAATTGAAGTTGAAATTGAAGTTGAAATTGAAGTTGAAATTGGAGTTGAAATTGAAGTTGAAATTGAAGTTGAAATTGGAAGTTGAAATTGAAATTGAAATTGAACTTGAAGTTGAAATTGAAGTTGAAGTTGAAGTTGAATTTAAGTTGAAGTTCAAGTTAAGTTTGAATATTGAAGTTGAAGTTGTAATTGAAGTTGAAATTGAAGTTGAAATTCAAGTTAAAATTGAAATTGAAACTGAAGTTGAAATTGAAGTTGAAATTGAAGTTGAAATTGAAGTTGAAATTGAAGTTGAAATTGAAGTTGAAATTGAAGTTGAAATTGAAGTTGAAATTGGAGTTGAAATTGAAGTTGAAATTGAAGTTGAAATTGAAGTTGAAATTGAAGTTAAAATTGAAGTTGAAATTGAAGTTGAAATTGAAGTTGAAATTGAAGTTGAAATTGAAGTTGAAATTGAAGTTAAAATTGAAGTTGAATTTGAAGTTGAAGTTGAAGTTGAATTTGAAGTTGAACTTGAAAGTGAAGTTGAAGTTGAAGTTGAAGTTGAAATTAAGTTGAAGTTCAAGTTAAAATTGAAATTGAAATTGAAGTTGAAATTGAAGTTGCAATTGAAGTTGAAATTGAAGTTGAAATTGAAGTTGAAATTGAAGTTGAAATTAAAGTTGAAATTGAAGTTGAAACTGAAGTTGAAATTGAAGTTGAAATTGAAGTTGAAATTGAAGTTGAAATTGAAGTTGAAATTGGAGTTGAATTTGAAGTTGAAATTGAAGTTGAAATTGAAGTTGAAATTGAAAGTTGAAATTGAAATTGAAATTGAACTTGAAGTTCAAATTGAAGTTGAAGTTGAAGTTGAAATTGAAGTTGAAATTGAAGTTGAAATTGAAGTTGAAATTGAAGTTGAAATTGAAGTTGAAATTGAAGTTGAAATTGAAGTTGAAATTGAAGTTGAAATTGGAGTTGAAATTGAAGTTGAAATTGAAGTTGAAATTGAAGTTGAAATTGAAGTTAAAATTGAAGTTGAAATTGAAGTTGAAATTGAAGTTGAAATTGAAGTTGAAATTGAAGTTAAAATTGAAGTTGAATTTGAAGTTGAAGTTGAAGTTGAAATTGAAGTTGAAATTGAAGTTGAAATTGAAGTTAAAATTGAAGTTGAAATTGAAGTTGAAATTGAAGTTGAAATTGAAGTTGAAATTGGAGTTGAAATTAAAGTTGAAATTGAAGTTGAAATTGAAGTTGAAATTGAAGTTAAAATTGAAGTTGAAATTGAAGTTGAAATTGAAGTTGAAATTGAAGTTGAAATTGAAGTTAAAATTGAAGTTGAATTTGAAGTTGAAGATGAAGTTGAATTTGAAGTTGAACTTGAAAGTGAAGTTGAAGTTGAAGTTGAAGTTAAGTTGAAGTTCAAGTTAAAATTGAAATTGAAATTGAAGTTGAAGTTGAAGTTGAAATTGAAGATGAAATCAAAGTTGAATTTGAAGTTGAAATTAAAGTTGAAATTGTAGTTGAAACTGAAGTTGAAATTGAAGTTGAAATTGAAGTTGAAATTGAAGTTGAAATTGGAGATGAAATTGAAGTTGAAATTGAAGTTGAAATTGAAGTTGAAATTGAAAGTTGAAATTGAAATTGAAATTGAACTTGAAGTTGAAATTGAAGTTGAAATTGAAGTTGAAATTGAAGTTGAAATTTAAGTTAAAATTGAAGTTTAAGTTTAATTGAAGTTAAAGTTGAAGATGAATTTGAAGATGAACTTGAAAGTGAAGTTGAAGTTGAAGTTGAAGTTAAGTTGAAGATGAATTTGAAGTTGAATTTGAAAGTGAAGTTGAAGTTAAAGTTGAAGTTAAGTTGAAGTTGAAGTTAAGTTTGAAATTGAAGTTTAAGTTGAATTTGAAATTAAAATTGAAGTTGAAATTGAAGTTGAAATTGAAGTTGAAATTGAAGTTGAAATTGAAGTTGAAATTGAAGTAGAAATTGAAGTTGAAATTGAAGTTGAAATTGAAGTTGAAATTGAAGTTGAAATTGAAGTTGAAATTGAAGTTGAAATTGAAGTTGAAATTGAAGTTGAAATTGACATTGAAATTGAAGTTGAAATTGAAGTTGAAATTGAAGTTGAAATTGAAGTTAAAATTGAAGTTGAAATTGAAGTTGAAATTGAAGTTGAATTTGAAGTTGAAATTGAAGTTGAAATTGAAGTTGAATTTGAAGTTGAAATTGAAGTTGAAATTGAAGTTGAAATTGAAGTTGAAATTGAAGTTGAAATTGAAGTTGAAATTGAAGTTGCAATTGAAGTTGAAATTGAAGTTGAAATTGAAGTTGAAATTAAAGTTGAAATTGAAGTTGAAATTGAAGTTGAAATTGAAGTTGAAATTGAAGTTGAAATTGAAGTTGAAATTGAAGTTGAAATTGAAGTTGAAATTGAAGTTGAAATTGACATTGAAATTGAAGTTGAAATTGAAGTTGAAATTGAAGTTGAAATTGAAGTTAAAATTGAAGTTGAAATTGAAGTTGAAATTGAAGTTGAATTTGAAGTTGAAATTGAAGTTGAAATTGAAGTTGAATTTGAAGTTGAAATTGAAGTTGAAATTGAAGTTGAAATTGAAGTTGAAATTGAAGTTGAAATTGAAGTTGAAATTGAAGTTGAAATTGAAGTTGAAATTGAAGTTGAAATTGAAGTTGAAATTGAAGTTGAAATTGAAGTTGAAATTGAAGTTGAAATTGAAGTTGAAATTGAAATTGAAATTGAAGTTAAAATTGAAGTTGAAATTGAAGTTGAATTTGAAGTTGAAAGTGAAGTTGAAATTGAAGTTGAAATTGAAGTTGAAATTGAAGTTGAAATTGAAGTTGAAATTGAAGTTGAAATTGAAGTTGCAATTGAAGTTGAAATTGAAGTTGAAATTGAAGTTGAAATTAAAGTTGAAATTGAAGTTGAAACTGAATTTGAAATTGAAGTTGAAATTGAAGTTGAAATTGAAGTTGAAATTGAAGTTGAAATTGGAGTTGAAATTGAAGTTGAAATTGAAGTTGAAATTGGAAGTTGAAATTGAAATTGAAATTGAACTTGAAGTTGAAATTGAAGTTGAAGTTGAAGTTGAATTTAAGTTGAAGTTCAAGTTAAGTTTGAATATTGAAGTTGAAGTTGTAATTGAAGTTGAAATTGAAGTTGAAATTCAAGTTAAAATTGAAATTGAAACTGAAGTTGAAATTGAAGTTGAAATTGAAGTTGAAATTGAAGTTGAAATTGAAGTTGAAATTGAAGTTGAAATTGAAGTTGAAATTGAAGTTGAAATTGAAGTTGAAATTGAAGTTGAAATTAAAGTTGAAATTGGAGTTGAAATTGAAGTTGAAATTGAAGTTGAAATTGAAGTTGAAATTGAAGTTAAAATTGAAGTTGAAATTGAAGTTGAAATTGAAGTTGAAATTGAAGTTGAAATTGAAGTTAAAATTGAAGTTGAATTTGAAGTTGAAGTTGAAGTTGAATTTGAAGTTGAACTTGAAAGTGAAGTTGAAGTTGAAGTTGAAATTAAGTTGAAGTTCAAGTTAAAATTGAAATTGAAATTGAAGTTGAAATTGAAGTTGCAATTGAAGTTGAAATTGAAGTTGAAATTGAAGTTGAAATTAAAGTTGAAATTGAAGTTGAAACTGAAGTTGAAATTGAAGTTGAAATTGAAGTTGAAATTGAAGTTGAAATTGAAGTTGAAATTGAAGTTGAAATTGAAGTTGAAATTGGAGTTGAATTTGAAGTTGAAATTGAAGTTGAAATTGAAGTTGAAATTGAAGTTGAAATTGAAAGTTGAAATTGAAATTGAAATTGAACTTGAAGTTGAAATTGAAGTTGAAGTTGAAGTTGAAATTGAAGTTGAAATTGAAGTTGAAATTGAAGTTGAAATTGAAGTTGAAATTGAAGTTGAAATTGGAGTTGAAATTGAAGTTGAAATTGAAGTTGAAATTGAAGTTGAAATTGAAGTTAAAATTGAAGTTGAAATTGAAGTTGAAATTGAAGTTGAAATTGAAGTTGAAATTGAAGTTGAAATTGAAGTTGAAATTGGAGTTGAAATTGAAGTTGAAATTGAAGTTGAAATTGAAGTTGAAATTGAAGTTGAAATTGAAGTTGAAATTGAAGTTGAAATTGAAGTTGAAATTGAAGTTGAAATTGAAGTTGAAATTGAAGTTGAAATTGAAGTTGAAATTGGAGTTGAAATTGAAGTTGAAATTGAAGTTGAAATTGAAGTTGAAATTGAAGTTAAAATTGAAGTTGAAATTGAAGTTGAAATTGAAGTTGAAATTGAAGTTGAAATTGAAGTTGAAATTGAAGTTAAAATTGAAGTTGAATTTGAAGTTGAAGTTGAAGTTGAATTTGAAGTTGAAATTGAAAGTGAAGTTGAAGTTGAAGTTGAAATTAAGTTGAAGTTCAAGTTAAAATTGAAATTGAAATTGAAGTTGAAATTGAAGTTGAAATTGAAGTTGAAATTGAAGTTGAAATTGGAGTTGAAATTGAAGTTGAAATTGAAGTTGAAATTGAAGTTGAAATTGAAGTTAAAATTGAAGTTGAAATTGAAGTTGAAATTGAAGTTGAAATTGAAGTTGAAATTGAAGTTGAAATTGAAGTTGAAATTGGAGTTGAAATTGAAGTTGAAATTGAAGTTGAAATTGAAGTTGAAATTGAAGTTGAAATTGAAGTTGAAATTAAAGTTGAAATTGAAGTTGAAACTGAAGTTGAAATTGAAGTTGAAATTGAAGTTGAAATTGAAGTTGAAATTGAAGTTGAAATTGAAGTTGAAATTGGAGTTGAATTTGAAGTTGAAATTGAAGTTGAAATTGAAGTTGAAATTGAAAGTTGAAATTGAAATTGAAATTGAACTTGAAGTTGAAATTGAAGTTGAAGTTGAAGTTGAAATTGAAGTTGAAATTGAAGTTGAAATTGAAGTTGAAATTGAAGTTGAAATTGAAGTTGAAATTGGAGGTGAAATTGAAGTTGAAATTGAAGTTGAAATTGAAGTTGAAATTGAAGTTAAAATTGAAGTTGAAATTGAAGTTGAAATTGAAGTTGAAATTGAAGTTGAAATTGAAGTTGAAATTGAAGTAGAAATTGAAGTTGAAATTGAAGTTGAAATTGAAGTTGAAATTGAAGTTGAAATTGAAGTTGAAATTGAAGTTGAAATTGAAGTTGAAATTGACATTGAAATTGAAGTTGAAATTGAAGTTGAAATTGAAGTTGAAATTGAAGTTAAAATTGAAGTTGAAATTGAAGTTGAAATTGAAGTTGAATTTGAAGTTGAAATTGAAGTTGAAATTGAAGTTAAAATTGAAGTTGAAATTGAAGTTGAAATTGAAGTTGAAATTGACATTGAAATTGAAGTTGAAATTGAAGTTGAAATTGAAGTTGAAATTGAAGTTAAAATTGAAGTTGAAATTGAAGTTGAAATTGAAGTTGAATTTGAAGTTGAAAGTGAAGTTGAAATTGAAGTTGAAATTGAAGTTGAAATTGAAGTTGAAATTGAAGTTGAAATTGAAGTTGAAATTGAAGTTGCAATTGAAGTTGAAATTGAAGTTGAAATTGAAGTTGAAATTAAAGTTGAAATTGAAGTTGAAACTGAATTTGAAATTGAAGTTGAAATTGAAGTTGAAATTGAAGTTGAAATTGAAGTTGAAATTGGAGTTGAAATTGAAGTTGAAATTGAAGTTGAAATTGGAAGTTGAAATTGAAATTGAAATTGAACTTGAAGTTGAAATTGAAGTTGAAGTTGAAGTTGAATTTAAGTTGAAGTTCAAGTTAAGTTTGAATATTGAAGTTGAAGTTGTAATTGAAGTTGAAATTGAAGTTGAAATTCAAGTTAAAATTGAAATTGAAACTGAAGTTGAAATTGAAGTTGAAATTGAAGTTGAAATTGAAGTTGAAATTGAAGTTGAAATTGAAGTTGAAATTGAAGTTGAAATTGAAGTTGAAATTGAAGTTGAAATTGAAGTTGAAATTGAAGTTGAAATTGAAGTTGAAATTGGAGTTGAAATTGAAGTTGAAATTGAAGTTAAAATTGAAGTTGAAATTGAAGTTGAAATTGAAGTTGAAATTGAAGTTGAAATTGAAGTTAAAATTGAAGTTGAATTTGAAGTTGAAGTTGAAGTTGAATTTGAAGTTGAACTTGAAAGTGAAGTTGAAGTTGAAGTTGAAATTAAGTTGAAGTTCAAGTTAAAATTGAAATTGAAATTGAAGTTGAAATTGAAGTTGCAATTGAAGTTGAAATTGAAGTTGAAATTGAAGTTGAAATTAAAGTTGAAATTGAAGTTGAAACTGAAGTTGAAATTGAAGTTGAAATTGAAGTTGAAATTGAAGTTGAAATTGAAGTTGAAATTGAAGTTGAAATTGAAGTTGAAATTGGAGTTGAATTTGAAGTTGAAATTGAAGTTGAAATTGAAGTTGAAATTGAAGTTGAAATTGAAAGTTGAAATTGAAATTGAAATTGAACTTGAAGTTGAAATTGAAGTTGAAGTTGAAGTTGAAATTGAAGTTGAAATTGAAGTTGAAATTGAAGTTGAAATTGAAGTTGAAATTGAAGTTGAAATTGGAGTTGAAATTGAAGTTGAAATTGAAGTTGAAATTGAAGTTGAAATTGAAGTTAAAATTGAAGTTGAAATTGAAGTTGAAATTGAAGTTGAAATTGAAGTTGAAATTGAAGTTGAAATTGAAGTTGAAATTGGAGTTGAAATTGAAGTTGAAATTGAAGTTGAAATTGAAGTTGAAATTGAAGTTGAAATTGAAGTTGAAATTGAAGTTGAAATTGAAGTTGAAATTGAAGTTGAAATTGAAGTTGAAATTGAAGTTGAAATTGAAGTTGAAATTGGAGTTGAAATTGAAGTTGAAATTGAAGTTGAAATTGAAGTTGAAATTGAAGTTAAAATTGAAGTTGAAATTGAAGTTGAAATTGAAGTTGAAATTGAAGTTGAAATTGAAGTTGAAATTGAAGTTAAAATTGAAGTTGAATTTGAAGTTGAAGTTGAAGTTGAATTTGAAGTTGAAATTGAAAGTGAAGTTGAAGTTGAAGTTGAAATTAAGTTGAAGTTCAAGTTAAAATTGAAATTGAAATTGAAGTTGAAATTGAAGTTGCAATTGAAGTTGAAATTGAAGTTGAAATTGAAGTTGAAATTAAAGTTGAAATTGAAGTTGAAACTGAAGTTGAAATTGAAGTTGAAATTGAAGTTGAAATTGAAGTTGAAATTGAAGTTGAAATTGAAGTTGAAATTGGAGTTGAATTTGAAGTTGAAATTGAAGTTGAAATTGAAGTTGAAATTGAAAGTTGAAATTGAAATTGAAATTGAACTTGAAGTTGAAATTGAAGTTGAAGTTGAAGTTGAAATTGAAGTTGAAATTGAAGTTGAAATTGAAGTTGAAATTGAAGTTGAAATTGAAGTTGAAATTGGAGTTGAAATTGAAGTTGAAATTGAAGTTGAAATTGAAGTTGAAATTGAAGTTAAAATTGAAGTTGAAATTGAAGTTGAAATTGAAGTTGAAATTGAAGTTGAAATTGAAGTTGAAATTGAAGTAGAAATTGAAGTTGAAATTGAAGTTGAAATTGAAGTTGAAATTGAAGTTGAAATTGAAGTTGAAATTGAAGTTAAAATTGAAGTTGAAATTGAAGTTGAAATTGAAGTTGAAATTGAAGTTGAAATTGAAGTTGAAATTGAAGTTAAAATTGAAGTTGAATTTGAAGTTGAAGTTGAAGTTGAATTTGAAGTTGAACTTGAAAGTGAAGTTGAAGTTGAAGTTGAAATTAAGTTGAAGTTCAAGTTAAAATTGAAATTGAAATTGAAGTTGAAATTGAAGTTGCAATTGAAGTTGAAATTGAAGTTGAAATTGAAGTTGAAATTGAAGTTGAAATTAAAGTTGAAATTGAAGTTGAAACTGAAGTTGAAATTGAAGTTGAAATTGAAGTTGAAATTGAAGTTGAAATTGAAGTTGAAATTGAAGTTGAAATTGGAGTTGAATTTGAAGTTGAAATTGAAGTTGAAATTGAAGTTGAAATTGAAGTTGAAATTGAAAGTTGAAATTGAAATTGAAATTGAACTTGAAGTTGAAATTGAAGTTGAAGTTGAAGTTGAAATTGAAGTTGAAATTGAAGTTGAAATTGAAGTTGAAATTGAAGTTGAAATTGAAGTTGAAATTGGAGTTGAAATTGAAGTTGAAATTGAAGTTGAAATTGAAGTTGAAATTGAAGTTAAAATTGAAGTTGAAATTGAAGTTGAAATTGAAGTTGAAATTGAAGTTGAAATTGAAGTTGAAATTGAAGTTGAAATTGGAGTTGAAATTGAAGTTGAAATTGAAGTTGAAATTGAAGTTGAAATTGAAGTTGAAATTGAAGTTGAAATTGAAGTTGAAATTGAAGTTGAAATTGAAGTTGAAATTGAAGTTGAAATTGAAGTTGAAATTGAAGTTGAAATTGGAGTTGAAATTGAAGTTGAAATTGAAGTTGAAATTGAAGTTGAAATTGAAGTTAAAATTGAAGTTGAAATTGAAGTTGAAATTGAAGTTGAAATTGAAGTTGAAATTGAAGTTGAAATTGAAGTTAAAATTGAAGTTGAATTTGAAGTTGAAGTTGAAGTTGAATTTGAAGTTGAAATTGAAAGTGAAGTTGAAGTTGAAGTTGAAATTAAGTTGAAGTTCAAGTTAAAATTGAAATTGAAATTGAAGTTGAAATTGAAGTTGAAATTGAAGTTGAAATTGAAGTTGAAATTGGAGTTGAAATTGAAGTTGAAATTGAAGTTGAAATTGAAGTTGAAATTGAAGTTAAAATTGAAGTTGAAATTGAAGTTGAAATTGAAGTTGAAATTGAAGTTGAAATTGAAGTTGAAATTGAAGTTGAAATTGGAGTTGAAATTGAAGTTGAAATTGAAGTTGAAATTGAAGTTGAAATTGAAGTTGAAATTGAAGTTGAAATTAAAGTTGAAATTGAAGTTGAAACTGAAGTTGAAATTGAAGTTGAAATTGAAGTTGAAATTGAAGTTGAAATTGAAGTTGAAATTGAAGTTGAAATTGGAGTTGAATTTGAAGTTGAAATTGAAGTTGAAATTGAAGTTGAAATTGAAAGTTGAAATTGAAATTGAAATTGAACTTGAAGTTGAAATTGAAGTTGAAGTTGAAGTTGAAATTGAAGTTGAAATTGAAGTTGAAATTGAAGTTGAAATTGAAGTTGAAATTGAAGTTGAAATTGGAGGTGAAATTGAAGTTGAAATTGAAGTTGAAATTGAAGTTGAAATTGAAGTTAAAATTGAAGTTGAAATTGAAGTTGAAATTGAAGTTGAAATTGAAGTTGAAATTGAAGTTGAAATTGAAGTAGAAATTGAAGTTGAAATTGAAGTTGAAATTGAAGTTGAAATTGAAGTTGAAATTGAAGTTGAAATTGAAGTTGAAATTGAAGTTGAAATTGACATTGAAATTGAAGTTGAAATTGAAGTTGAAATTGAAGTTGAAATTGAAGTTAAAATTGAAGTTGAAATTGAAGTTGAAATTGAAGTTGAATTTGAAGTTGAAATTGAAGTTGAAATTGAAGTTAAAATTGAAGTTGAAATTGAAGTTGAAATTGAAGTTGAAATTGACATTGAAATTGAAGTTGAAATTGAAGTTGAAATTGAAGTTGAAATTGAAGTTAAATTGAAGTTGAAATTGAAGTTGAAATTGAAGTTGAATTGAAGTTGAAAGTGAAGTTGAAATTGAAGTTGAAATTGAAGTTGAAATTGAAGTTGAAATTGAAGTTGAAATTGAAGTTGAAATTGAAGTTGCAATTGAAGTTGAAATTGAAGTTGAAATTGAAGTTGAAATTAAAGTTGAAATTGAAGTTGAAACTGAATTTGAAATTGAAGTTGAAATTGAAGTTGAAATTGAAGTTGAAATTGAAGTTGAAATTGGAGTTGAAATTGAAGTTGAAATTGAAGTTGAAATTGGAAGTTGAAATTGAAATTGAAATTGAACTTGAAGTTGAAATTGAAGTTGAAGTTGAAGTTGAATTTAAGTTGAAGTTCAAGTTAAGTTTGAATATTGAAGTTGAAGTTGTAATTGAAGTTGAAATTGAAGTTGAAATTCAAGTTAAAATTGAAATTGAAACTGAAGTTGAAATTGAAGTTGAAATTGAAGTTGAAATTGAAGTTGAAATTGAAGTTGAAATTGAAGTTGAAATTGAAGTTGAAATTGAAGTTGAATTGAAGTTGAAATTGAAGTTGAAATTGAAGTTGAAATTGAAGTTGAAATTGGAGTTGAAATTGAAGTTGAAATTGAAGTTAAAATGAAGTTGAAATTGAAGTTGAAATTGAAGTTGAAATTGAAGTTGAAATTGAAGTTAAAATTGAAGTTGAATTTGAAGTTGAAGTTGAAGTTGAATTTGAAGTTGAACTTGAAAGTGAAGTTGAAGTTGAAGTTGAAATTAAGTTGAAGTTCAAGTTAAAATTGAAATTGAAATTGAAGTTGAAATTGAAGTTGCAATTGAAGTTGAAATTGAAGTTGAAATTGAAGTTGAAATTAAAGTTGAAATTGAAGTTGAAACTGAAGTTGAAATTGAAGTTGAAATTGAAGTTGAAATTGAAGTTGAAATTGAAGTTGAAATTGAAGTTGAAATTGAAGTTGAAATTGGAGTTGAATTTGAAGTTGAAATTGAAGTTGAAATTGAAGTTGAAATTGAAGTTGAAATTGAAAGTTGAAATTGAAATTGAAATTGAACTTGAAGTTGAAATTGAAGTTGAAGTTGAAGTTGAAATTGAAGTTGAAATTGAAGTTGAAATTGAAGTTGAAATTGAAGTTGAAATTGAAGTTGAATTGGAGTTGAAATTGAAGTTGAAATTGAAGTTGAAATTGAAGTTGAAATTGAAGTTAAAATTGAAGTTGAAATTGAAGTTGAAATTGAAGTTGAAATTGAAGTTGAAATTGAAGTTGAAATTGAAGTTGAAATTGGAGTTGAAATTGAAGTTGAAATTGAAGTTGAAATTGAAGTTGAAAGTTGAAATTGAAGTGAAATTGAAGTTGAAATTGAAGTTGAAATTGAAGTTGAAATTGAAGTTGAATTGAAATTGAAGTTGAAATTGAAGTTGAAATTGGAGTTGAAATTGAAGTTGAAATTGAAGTTGAAATTGAAGTTGAAATTGAAGTTAAAATTGAAGTTGAAATTGAAGTTGAAATTGAAGTTGAAATTGAAGTTGAAATTGAAGTTGAAATTGAAGTTAAAATTGAAGTTGAATTTGAAGTTGAAGTTGAAGTTGAATTTGAAGTTGAAATTGAAAGTGAAGTTGAAGTTGAAGTTGAAATTAAGTTGAAGTTCAAGTTAAAATTGAAATTGAAATTGAAGTTGAAATTGAAGTTGCAATTGAAGTTGAAATTGAAGTTGAAATTGAAGTTGAAATTAAAGTTGAAATTGAAGTTGAAACTGAAGTTGAAATTGAAGTTGAAATTGAAGTTGAAATTGAAGTTGAAATTGAAGTTGAAATTGAAGTTGAAATTGGAGTTGAATTTGAAGTTGAAATTGAAGTTGAAATTGAAGTTGAAATTGAAAGTTGAAATTGAAATTGAAATTGAACTTGAAGTTGAAATTGAAGTTGAAGTTGAAGTTGAAATTGAAGTTGAAATTGAAGTTGAAATTGAAGTTGAAATTGAAGTTGAAATTGAAGTTGAAATTGGAGTTGAAATTGAAGTTGAAATTGAAGTTGAAATTGAAGTTGAAATTGAAGTTAAAATTGAAGTTGAAATTGAAGTTGAAATTGAAGTTGAAATTGAAGTTGAAATTGAAGTTGAAATTGAAGTAGAAATTGAAGTTGAAATTGAAGTTGAAATTGAAGTTGAAATTGAAGTTGAAATTGAAGTTGAAATTGAAGTTAAAATTGAAGTTGAAATTGAAGTTGAAATTGAAGTTGAAATTGAAGTTGAAATTGAAGTTGAAATTGAAGTTAAAATTGAAGTTGAATTTGAAGTTGAAGTTGAAGTTGAATTTGAAGTTGAACTTGAAAGTGAAGTTGAAGTTGAAGTTGAAATTAAGTTGAAGTTCAAGTTAAAATTGAAATTGAAATTGAAGTTGAAATTGAAGTTGCAATTGAAGTTGAAATTGAAGTTGAAATTGAAGTTGAAATTGAAGTTGAAATTAAAGTTGAAATTGAAGTTGAAACTGAAGTTGAAATTGAAGTTGAAATTGAAGTTGAAATTGAAGTTGAAATTGAAGTTGAAATTGAAGTTGAAATTGGAGTTGAATTTGAAGTTGAAATTGAAGTTGAAATTGAAGTTGAAATTGAAGTTGAAATTGAAAGTTGAAATTGAAATTGAAATTGAACTTGAAGTTGAAATTGAAGTTGAAGTTGAAGTTGAAATTGAAGTTGAAATTGAAGTTGAAATTGAAGTTGAAATTGAAGTTGAAATTGAAGTTGAAATTGAAGTTGAAATTGAAGTTGAAATTGAAGTTGAAATTGGAGTTGAAATTGAAGTTGAAATTGAAGTTGAAATTGAAGTTGAAATTGAAGTTAAAATTGAAGTTGAAATTGAAGTTGAAATTGAAGTTGAAATTGAAGTTGAAATTGAAGTTAAAATTGAAGTTGAATTTGAAGTTGAAGTTGAAGTTGAAATTGAAGTTGAAATTGAAGTTGAAATTGAAGTTAAAATTGAAGTTGAAATTGAAGTTGAAATTGAAGTTGAAATTGAAGTTGAAATTGGAGTTGAAATTGAAGTTGAAATTGAAGTTGAAATTGAAGTTGAAATTGAAGTTAAAATTGAAGTTGAAATTGAAGTTGAAATTGAAGTTGAAATTGAAGTTGAAATTGAAGTTAAAATTGAAGTTGAATTTGAAGTTGAAGTTGAAGTTGAATTTGAAGTTGAACTTGAAAGTGAAGTTGAAATTGAAGTTGAAGTTAAGTTGAAGTTCAAGTTAAAATTGAAATTGAAATTGAAGTTGAAATTGAAGTTGCAATTGAAGTTGAAATTGAAGTTGAAATTGAAGTTAAAATTGAAGTTGAAATTGAAGTTGAAATTGAAGTTGAAATTGAAGTTGAAATTGAAGTTAAAATTGAAGTTGAATTTGAAGTTGAAGTTGAAGTTGAAATTGAAGTTGAAATTGAAGTTGAAATTGAAGTTGAAATTGAAGTTGAAATTGAAGTTGAAATTGAAGTTGAAATTGAAGTTGAAATTGGAGTTGAAATTGAAGTTGAAATTGAAGTTGAAATTGAAGTTGAAATTGAAGTTAAAATAGAAGTTGAAATTGAAGTTGAAATTGAAGTTGAAATTGAAGTTGAAATTGAAGTTGAAATTGAAGTTAAAATTGAAGTTGAATTTGAAGTTGAAGTTGAAGTTGAATTTGAAGTTGAACTTGAAAGTGAAGTTGAAGTTGAAGTTGAAGTTGAAGTTGAAGTTAAGTTGAAGTTCAAGTTAAAATTGAAATTGAAATTGAAGTTGAAATTGAAGTTGCAATTGAAGTTGAAATTGAAGTTGAAATTGAAGTTGAAATTAAAGTTGAAATTGAAGTTGAAACTGAAGTTGAAATTGAAGTTGAAATTGAAGTTGAAATTGAAGTTGAATTTCAGTTGAAGTTCAAGTTAAGTTTGAATATTGAAGTTGAAGTTGTAATTGAAGTTGAAATTGAAGTTGAAATTGAAGTTGAAATTGAAGTTGAAATTGAAGTTGAAATTGAAGTTGAAATTGAAGTTGAAATTGAAGTTGAAATTGAAGTTGAAATTGAAGTTGAAATTGGAGTTGAAATTGAAGTTGAAATTGAAGTTGAAATTGAAGTTGAAATTGAAGTTAAAATTGAAGTTGAAATTGAAGTTGAAATTGAAGTTGAAATTGAAGTTGAAATTGAAGTTGAAATTGAAGTTAAAATTGAAGTTGAATTTGAAGTTGAAGTTGAAGTTGAATTTGAAGTTGAACTTGAAAGTGAAGTTGAAGTTGAAGTTGAAATTAAGTTGAAGTTCAAGTTAAAATTGAAATTGAAATTGAAGTTGAAATTGAAGTTGCAATTGAAGTTGAAATTGAAGTTGAAATTGAAGTTGAAATTGAAGTTGAAATTAAAGTTGAAATTGAAGTTGAAACTGAAGTTGAAATTGAAGTTGAAATTGAAGTTGAAATTGAAGTTGAAATTGAAGTTGAAATTGAAGTTGAAATTGGAGTTGAATTTGAAGTTGAAATTGAAGTTGAAATTGAAGTTGAAATTGAAAGTTGAAATTGAAGTTGAAATTGAACTTGAAGTTGAAATTGAAGTTGAAGTTGAAGTTGAAGTTGAAATTGAAGTTGAAATTGAAGTTGAAATTGAAGTTGAAGTTGAAGTTGAATTTAAGTTGAAGTTCAAGTTAAGTTTGAATATTGACGTTGAAGTTGTAATTGAAGTTGAAATTGAAGTTGAAATTCAAGTTAAAATTGAAATTGAAACTGAAGTTGAAATTGAAGTTGAAATTGAAGTTGAAATTGAAGTTGAAATTGAAGTTGAAATTGAAGTTGAAATTGAAGTTGAAATTGAAGTTGAAATTGAAGTTGAAATTGAAGTTGAAATTGGAGTTGAAATTGAAGTTGAAATTGAAGTTGAAATTGAAGTTGAAATTGAAGTTAAAATTGAAGTTGAAATTGAAGTTGAAATTGAAGTTGAAATTGAAGTTGAAATTGAAGTTGAAATTGAAGTTGAAATTGAAGTTGAAATTGAAGTTAAAATTGAAGTTGAATTTGAAGTTGAAGTTGAAGTTGAATTTGAAGTTGAACTTGAAAGTGAAGTTGAAGTTGAAGTTGAAATTAAGTTGAAGTTCAAGTTAAAATTGAAATTGAAATTGAAGTTGAAATTGAAGTTGCAATTGAAGTTGAAATTGAAGTTGAAATTGAAGTTGAAATTGAAGTTGAAATTAAAGTTGAAATTGAAGTTGAAACTGAAGTTGAAATTGAAGTTGAAATTGAAGTTGAAATTGAAGTTGAAATTGAAGTTGAAATTGAAGTTGAAATTGGAGTTGAATTTGAAGTTGAAATTGAAGTTGAAATTGAAGTTGAAATTGAAAGTTGAAATTGAAATTGAAATTGAACTTGAAGTTGAAATTGAAGTTGAAGTTGAAGTTGAAATTGAAGTTGAAATTGAAGTTGAAATTGAAGTTGAAATTGAAGTTGAAATTGAAGTTGAAATTGAAGTTGAAATTGAAGTTGAAATTGAAGTTGAAATTGGAGTTGAAATTGAAGTTGAAATTGAAGTTGAAATTGAAGTTGAAATTGAAGTTAAAATTGAAGTTGAAATTGAAGTTGAAATTGAAGTTGAAATTGAAGTTGAAATTGAAGTTAAAATTGAAGTTGAATTTGAAGTTGAAGTTGAAGTTGAAATTGAAGTTGAAATTGAAGTTGAAATTGAAGTTAAAATTGAAGTTGAAATTGAAGTTGAAATTGAAGTTGAAATTGAAGTTGAAATTGGAGTTGAAATTGAAGTTGAAATTGAAGTTGAAATTGAAGTTGAAATTGAAGTTAAAATTGAAGTTGAAATTGAAGTTGAAATTGAAGTTGAAATTGAAGTTGAAATTGAAGTTAAAATTGAAGTTGAATTTGAAGTTGAAGTTGAAGTTGAATTTGAAGTTGAACTTGAAAGTGAAGTTGAAGTTGAAGTTGAAGTTAAGTTGAAGTTCAAGTTAAAATTGAAATTGAAATTGAAGTTGAAATTGAAGTTGCAATTGAAGTTGAAATTGAAGTTGAAATTGAAGTTAAAATTGAAGTTGAAATTGAAGTTGAAATTGAAGTTGAAATTGAAGTTGAAATTGAAGTTGAAATTGAAGTTGAAATTGAAGTTAAAATTGAAGTTGAATTTGAAGTTGAAGTTGAAGTTGAAATTGAAGTTGAAATTGAAGTTGAAATTGAAGTTGAAATTGAAGTTGAAATTGAAGTTGAAATTGAAGTTGAAATTGAAGTTGAAATTGGAGTTGAAATTGAAGTTGAAATTGAAGTTGAAATTGAAGTTGAAATTGAAGTTAAAATAGAAGTTGAAATTGAAGTTGAAATTGAAGTTGAAATTGAAGTTGAAATTGAAGTTGAAATTGAAGTTAAAATTGAAGTTGAATTTGAAGTTGAAGTTGAAGTTGAATTTGAAGTTGAACTTGAAAGTGAAGTTGAAGTTGAAGTTGAAGTTAAGTTGAAGTTCAAGTTAAAATTGAAATTGAAATTGAAGTTGAAATTGAAGTTGCAATTGAAGTTGAAATTGAAGTTGAAATTGAAGTTGAAATTAAAGTTGAAATTGAAGTTGAAACTGAAGTTGAAATTGAAGTTGAAATTGAAGTTGAAATTGAAGTTGAAATTGGAGATGAAATTGAAGTTGAAATTGAAGTTGAAATTGAAAGTTAAAGTTGAAGTTAAGTTGAAGTTGAAGTTAAGTTTGAAATTGAAGTTTAAGTTGAATTTGAAATTAAAATTGAAGTTGAAATTGAAGTTGAAATTGAAGTTGAAATTGAAGTTGAAATTGAAGTTGAAATTGAAGTTGAAATTGAAGTTGAAATTGAAGTAGAAATTGAAGTTGAAATTGAAGTTGAAATTGAAGTTGAAATTGAAGTTGAAATTGAAGTTGAAATTGAAGTTGAAATTGAAGTTGAAATTGAAGTTGAAATTGAAGTTGAAATTGAAGTTGAAATTGAAGTTGAAATTGAAGTTGAAATTGAAGTTGAAATTGAAGTTGAAATTGAAGTTGAAATTGAAGTTGAAATTGAAAGTTGAAATTGAAATTGAAATTGAACTTGAAGTTGAAATTGAAGTTGAAGTTGAAGTTGAAATTGAAGTTGAAATTGAAGTTGAAATTGAAGTTGAAATTGAAGTTGAAATTGAAGTTGAAATTGAAGTTGCAATTGAAGTTGAAATTGAAGTTGAAATTGAAGTTGAAATTGAAGTTGAAATTAAAGTTGAAATTGAAGTTGAAACTGAAGTTGAAATTGAAGTTGAAATTGAAGTTGAAATTGAAGTTGAAATTGAAGTTGAAATTGAAGTTGAAATTGGAGTTGAATTTGAAGTTGAAATTGAAGTTGAAATTGAAGTTGAAATTGAAAGTTGAAATTGAAATTGAAATTGAACTTGAAGTTGAAATTGAAGTTGAAGTTGAAGTTGAAATTGAAGTTGAAATTGAAGTTGAAATTGAAGTTGAAATTGAAGTTGAAATTGAAGTTGAAATTGAAGTTGAAATTGAAGTTGAAATTGAAGTTGAAATTGGAGTTGAAATTGAAGTTGAAATTGAAGTTGAAATTGAAGTTGAAATTGAAGTTAAAATTGAAGTTGAAATTGAAGTTGAAATTGAAGTTGAAATTGAAGTTGAAATTGAAGTTAAAATTGAAGTTGAATTTGAAGTTGAAGTTGAAGTTGAAATTGAAGTTGAAATTGAAGTTGAAATTGAAGTTAAAATTGAAGTTGAAATTGAAGTTGAAATTGAAGTTGAAATTGAAGTTGAAATTGGAGTTGAAATTGAAGTTGAAATTGAAGTTGAAATTGAAGTTGAAATTGAAGTTGAAATTGAAGTTGAAATTGAAGTTAAAATTGAAGTTGAAATTGAAGTTGAAATTGAAGTTGAAATTGAAGTTGAAATTGAAGTTAAAATTGAAGTTGAATTTGAAGTTGAAGTTGAAGTTGAATTTGAAGTTGAACTTGAAAGTGAAGTTGAAGTTGAAGTTGAAGTTAAGTTGAAGTTCAAGTTAAAATTGAAATTGAAATTGAAGTTGAAATTGAAGTTGCAATTGAAGTTGAAATTGAAGTTGAAATTGAAGTTAAAATTGAAGTTGAAATTGAAGTTGAAATTGAAGTTGAAATTGAAGTTGAAATTGAAGTTAAAATTGAAGTTGAATTTGAAGTTGAAGTTGAAGTTGAAATTGAAGTTGAAATTGAAGTTGAAATTGAAGTTGAAATTGAAGTTGAAATTGAAGTTGAAATTGAAGTTGAAATTGAAGTTGAAATTGGAGTTGAAATTGAAGTTGAAATTGAAGTTGAAATTGAAGTTGAAATTGAAGTTAAAATAGAAGTTGAAATTGAAGTTGAAGTTAAGTTGAAGTTCAAGTTAAAATTGAAATTGAAATTGAAGTTGAAATTGAAGTTGCAATTGAAGTTGAAATTGAAGTTGAAATTGAAGTTAAAATTGAAGTTGAAATTGAAGTTGAAATTGAAGTTGAAATTGAAGTTGAAATTGAAGTTGAAATTGAAGTTGAAATTGAAGTTGAAATTGAAGTTAAAATTGAAGTTGAATTTGAAGTTGAAGTTGAAGTTGAAATTGAAGTTGAAATTGAAGTTGAAATTGAAGTTGAAATTGAAGTTGAAATTGAAGTTGAAATTGAAGTTGAAATTGAAGTTGAAATTGGAGTTGAAATTGAAGTTGAAATTGAAGTTGAAATTGAAGTTGAAATTGAAGTTAAAATAGAAGTTGAAATTGAAGTTGAAATTGAAGTTGAAATTGAAGTTGAAATTGAAGTTGAAATTGAAGTTAAAATTGAAGTTGAATTTGAAGTTGAAGTTGAAGTTGAATTTGAAGTTGAACTTGAAAGTGAAGTTGAAGTTGAAGTTGAAGTTAAGTTGAAGTTCAAGTTAAAATTGAAATTGAAATTGAAGTTGAAATTGAAGTTGCAATTGAAGTTGAAATTGAAGTTGAAATTGAAGTTGAAATTAAAGTTGAAATTGAAGTTGAAACTGAAGTTGAAATTGAAGTTGAAATTGAAGTTGAAATTGAAGTTGAAATTGGAGATGAAATTGAAGTTGAAATTGAAGTTGAAATTGAAAGTTAAAGTTGAAGTTAAGTTGAAGTTGAAGTTAAGTTTGAAATTGAAGTTTAAGTTGAATTTGAAATTAAAATTGAAGTTGAAATTGAAGTTGAAATTGAAGTTGAAATTGAAGTTGAAATTGAAGTTGAAATTGAAGTTGAAATTGAAGTTGAAATTGAAGTAGAAATTGAAGTTGAAATTGAAGTTGAAATTGAAGTTGAAATTGAAGTTAAAATTGAAGTTGAAATTGAAGTTGAAATTGAAGTTGAAATTGAAGTTGAAATTGAAGTTGAAATTGAAGTTGAAATTGAAGTTGAAATTGAAGTTGAAATTGAAGTTGAAATTGAAGTTGAAATTGAAGTTGAAATTGAAGTTGAAATTGAAGTTGAAATTGAAAGTTGAAATTGAAATTGAAATTGAACTTGAAGTTGAAATTGAAGTTGAAGTTGAAGTTGAAATTGAAGTTGAAATTGAAGTTGAAATTGAAGTTGAAATTGAAGTTGAAATTGAAGTTGAAATTGAAGTTGCAATTGAAGTTGAAATTGAAGTTGAAATTGAAGTTGAAATTGAAGTTGAAATTAAAGTTGAAATTGAAGTTGAAACTGAAGTTGAAATTGAAGTTGAAATTGAAGTTGAAATTGAAGTTGAAATTGAAGTTGAAATTGAAGTTGAAATTGGAGTTGAATTTGAAGTTGAAATTGAAGTTGAAATTGAAGTTGAAATTGAAAGTTGAAATTGAAATTGAAATTGAACTTGAAGTTGAAATTGAAGTTGAAATTGAAGTTGAAATTGAAGTTGAAATTGAAGTTGAAATTGAAGTTGAAATTGAAGTTGAAATTGAAGTTGAAATTGAAGTTGAAATTGGAGTTGAAATTGAAGTTGAAATTGAAGTTGAAATTGAAGTTGAAATTGAAGTTAAAATTGAAGTTGAAATTGAAGTTGAAATTGAAGTTGAAATTGAACTTGAAATTGAAGTTAAAATTGAAGTTGAATTTGAAGTTGAAGTTGAAGTTGAAATTGAAGTTGAAATTGAAGTTGAAATTGAAGTTAAAATTGAAGTTGAAATTGAAGTTGAAATTGAAGTTGAAATTGAAGTTGAAATTGGAGTTGAAATTGAAGTTGAAATTGAAGTTGAAATTGAAGTTGAAATTGAAGTTAAAATTGAAGTTGAAATTGAAGTTGAAATTGAAGTTGAAATTGAAGTTGAAATTGAAGTTAAAATTGAAGTTGAATTTGAAGTTGAAGTTGAAGTTGAATTTGAAGTTGAACTTGAAAGTGAAGTTGAAGTTGAAGTTGAAGTTAAGTTGAAGTTAAGTTGAAGTTCAAGTTAAAATTGAAATTGAAATTGAAGTTGAAATTGAAGTTGCAATTGACGTTGAAATTGAAGTTGAAATTGAAGTTAAAATTGAAGTTGAAATTGAAGTTGAAATTGAAGTTGAAATTGAAGTTGAAATTGAAGTTAAAATTGAAGTTGAATTTGAAGTTGAAGTTGAAGTTGAAATTGAAGTTGAAATTGAAGTTGAAATTGAAGTTGAAATTGAAGTTGAAATTGAAGTTGAAATTGAAGTTGAAATTGAAGTTGAAATTGGAGTTGAAATTGAAGTTGAAATTGAAGTTGAAATTGAAGTTGAAATTGAAGTTAAAATAGAAGTTGAAATTGAAGTTGAAATTGAAGTTGAAATTGAAGTTGAAATTGAAGTTGAAATTGAAGTTAAAATTGAAGTTGAATTTGAAGTTGAAGTTGAAGTTGAATTTGAAGTTGAACTTGAAAGTGAAGTTGAAGTTGAAGTTGAAGTTAAGTTGAAGTTGAAATTGAAGTTGAAATTGAAGTTGAAATTGAAGTTGAAATTGAAGTTGAAATTGAAGTTGAAATTGAAGTTGAAATTGAAGTTGAAATTGAAGTTGAAATTGAAGTTGAAATTGAAGTTGAAATTGAAAGTTGAAATTGAAATTGAAATTGAACTTGAAGTTGAAATTGAAGTTGAAGTTGAAGTTGAAATTGAAGTTGAAATTGAAGTTGAAATTGAAGTTGAAATTGAAGTTGAAATTGAAGTTGAAATTGAAGTTGCAATTGAAGTTGAAATTGAAGTTGAAATTGAAGTTGAAATTGAAGTTGAAATTAAAGTTGAAATTGAAGTTGAAACTGAAGTTGAAATTGAAGTTGAAATTGAAGTTGAAATTGAAGTTGAAATTGAAGTTGAAATTGAAGTTGAAATTGGAGTTGAATTTGAAGTTGAAATTGAAGTTGAAATTGAAGTTGAAATTGAAAGTTGAAATTGAAATTGAAATTGAACTTGAAGTTGAAATTGAAGTTGAAGTTGAAGTTGAAATTGAAGTTGAAATTGAAGTTGAAATTGAAGTTGAAATTGAAGTTGAAATTGAAGTTGAAATTGAAGTTGAAATTGAAGTTGAAATTGAAGTTGAAATTGGAGTTGAAATTGAAGTTGAAATTGAAGTTGAAATTGAAGTTGAAATTGAAGTTAAAATTGAAGTTGAAATTGAAGTTGAAATTGAAGTTGAAATTGAAGTTGAAATTGAAGTTAAAATTGAAGTTGAATTTGAAGTTGAAGTTGAAGTTGAAATTGAAGTTGAAATTGAAGTTGAAATTGAAGTTAAAATTGAAGTTGAAATTGAAGTTGAAATTGAAGTTGAAATTGAAGTTGAAATTGGAGTTGAAATTGAAGTTGAAATTGAAGTTGAAATTGAAGTTGAAATTGAAGTTGAAATTGAAGTTGAAATTGAAGTTAAAATTGAAGTTGAAATTGAAGTTGAAATTGAAGTTGAAATTGAAGTTGAAATTGAAGTTAAAATTGAAGTTGAATTTGAAGTTGAAGTTGAAGTTGAATTTGAAGTTGAACTTGAAAGTGAAGTTGAAGTTGAAGTTGAAGTTAAGTTGAAGTTCAAGTTAAAATTGAAATTGAAATTGAAGTTGAAATTGAAGTTGCAATTGAAGTTGAAATTGAAGTTGAAATTGAAGTTAAAATTGAAGTTGAAATTGAAGTTGAAATTGAAGTTGAAATTGAAGTTGAAATTGAAGTTAAAATTGAAGTTGAATTTGAAGTTGAAGTTGAAGTTGAAATTGAAGTTGAAATTGAAGTTGAAATTGAAGTTGAAATTGAAGTTGAAATTGAAGTTGAAATTGAAGTTGAAATTGAAGTTGAAATTGGAGTTGAAATTGAAGTTGAAATTGAAGTTGAAATTGAAGTTGAAATTGAAGTTAAAATAGAAGTTGAAATTGAAGTTGAAGTTAAGTTGAAGTTCAAGTTAAAATTGAAATTGAAATTGAAGTTGAAATTGAAGTTGCAATTGAAGTTGAAATTGAAGTTGAAATTGAAGTTAAAATTGAAGTTGAAATTGAAGTTGAAATTGAAGTTGAAATTGAAGTTGAAATTGAAGTTGAAATTGAAGTTGAAATTGAAGTTGAAATTGAAGTTAAAATTGAAGTTGAATTTGAAGTTGAAGTTGAAGTTGAAATTGAAGTTGAAATTGAAGTTGAAATTGAAGTTGAAATTGAAGTTGAAATTGAAGTTGAAATTGAAGTTGAAATTGAAGTTGAAATTGGAGTTGAAATTGAAGTTGAAATTGAAGTTGAAATTGAAGTTGAAATTGAAGTTAAAATAGAAGTTGAAATTGAAGTTGAAATTGAAGTTGAAATTGAAGTTGAAATTGAAGTTGAAATTGAAGTTAAAATTGAAGTTGAATTTGAAGTTGAAGTTGAAGTTGAATTTGAAGTTGAACTTGAAAGTGAAGTTGAAGTTGAAGTTGAAGTTAAGTTGAAGTTCAAGTTAAAATTGAAATTGAAATTGAAGTTGAAATTGAAGTTGCAATTGAAGTTGAAATTGAAGTTGAAATTGAAGTTGAAATTAAAGTTGAAATTGAAGTTGAAACTGAAGTTGAAATTGAAGTTGAAATTGAAGTTGAAATTGAAGTTGAAATTGGAGATGAAATTGAAGTTGAAATTGAAGTTGAAATTGAAAGTTAAAGTTGAAGTTAAGTTGAAGTTGAAGTTAAGTTTGAAATTGAAGTTTAAGTTGAATTTGAAATTAAAATTGAAGTTGAAATTGAAGTTGAAATTGAAGTTGAAATTGAAGTTGAAATTGAAGTTGAAATTGAAGTTGAAATTGAAGTTGAAATTGAAGTAGAAATTGAAGTTGAAATTGAAGTTGAAATTGAAGTTGAAATTGAAGTTAAAATTGAAGTTGAAATTGAAGTTGAAATTGAAGTTGAAATTGAAGTTGAAATTGAAGTTGAAATTGAAGTTGAAATTGAAGTTGAAATTGAAGTTGAAATTGAAGTTGAAATTGAAGTTGAAATTGAAGTTGAAATTGAAGTTGAAATTGAAAGTTGAAATTGAAATTGAAATTGAACTTGAAGTTGAAATTGAAGTTGAAGTTGAAGTTGAAATTGAAGTTGAAATTGAAGTTGAAATTGAAGTTGAAATTGAAGTTGAAATTGAAGTTGAAATTGAAGTTGCAATTGAAGTTGAAATTGAAGTTGAAATTGAAGTTGAAATTGAAGTTGAAATTAAAGTTGAAATTGAAGTTGAAACTGAAGTTGAAATTGAAGTTGAAATTGAAGTTGAAATTGAAGTTGAAATTGAAGTTGAAATTGAAGTTGAAATTGGAGTTGAATTTGAAGTTGAAATTGAAGTTGAAATTGAAGTTGAAATTGAAAGTTGAAATTGAAATTGAAATTGAACTTGAAGTTGAAATTGAAGTTGAAATTGAAGTTGAAATTGAAGTTGAAATTGAAGTTGAAATTGAAGTTGAAATTGAAGTTGAAATTGAAGTTGAAATTGAAGTTGAAATTGGAGTTGAAATTGAAGTTGAAATTGAAGTTGAAATTGAAGTTGAAATTGAAGTTAAAATTGAAGTTGAAATTGAAGTTGAAATTGAAGTTGAAATTGAACTTGAAATTGAAGTTAAAATTGAAGTTGAATTTGAAGTTGAAGTTGAAGTTGAAATTGAAGTTGAAATTGAAGTTGAAATTGAAGTTAAAATTGAAGTTGAAATTGAAGTTGAAATTGAAGTTGAAATTGAAGTTGAAATTGGAGTTGAAATTGAAGTTGAAATTGAAGTTGAAATTGAAGTTGAAATTGAAGTTAAAATTGAAGTTGAAATTGAAGTTGAAATTGAAGTTGAAATTGAAGTTGAAATTGAAGTTAAAATTGAAGTTGAATTTGAAGTTGAAGTTGAAGTTGAATTTGAAGTTGAACTTGAAAGTGAAGTTGAAGTTGAAGTTGAAGTTAAGTTGAAGTTAAGTTGAAGTTCAAGTTAAAATTGAAATTGAAATTGAAGTTGAAATTGAAGTTGCAATTGACGTTGAAATTGAAGTTGAAATTGAAGTTAAAATTGAAGTTGAAATTGAAGTTGAAATTGAAGTTGAAATTGAAGTTGAAATTGAAGTTAAAATTGAAGTTGAATTTGAAGTTGAAGTTGAAGTTGAAATTGAAGTTGAAATTGAAGTTGAAATTGAAGTTGAAATTGAAGTTGAAATTGAAGTTGAAATTGAAGTTGAAATTGAAGTTGAAATTGGAGTTGAAATTGAAGTTGAAATTGAAGTTGAAATTGAAGTTGAAATTGAAGTTAAAATAGAAGTTGAAATTGAAGTTGAAATTGAAGTTGAAATTGAAGTTGAAATTGAAGTTGAAATTGAAGTTAAAATTGAAGTTGAATTTGAAGTTGAAGTTGAAGTTGAATTTGAAGTTGAACTTGAAAGTGAAGTTGAAGTTGAAGTTGAAGTTAAGTTGAAGTTCAAGTTAAAATTGAAATTGAAATTGAAGTTGAAATTGAAGTTGCAATTGAAGTTGAAATTGAAGTTGAAATTGAAGTTGAAATTAAAGTTGAAATTGAAGTTGAAACTGAAGTTGAAATTGAAGTTGAAATTGAAGTTGAAATTGAAGTTGAATTTAAGTTGAAGTTCAAGTTAAGTTTGAATATTGAAGTTGAAGTTGTAATTGAAGTTGAAATTGAAGTTGAAATTGAAGTTGAAATTGAAGTTGAAATTGAAGTTGAAATTGAAGTTGAAATTGAAGTTGAAATTGAAGTTGAAATTGAAGTTGAAATTGAAGTTGAAATTGGAGTTGAAATTGAAGTTGAAATTGAAGTTGAAATTGAAGTTGAAATTGAAGTTAAAATTGAAGTTGAAATTGAAGTTGAAATTGAAGTTGAAATTGAAGTTGAAATTGAAGTTGAAATTGAAGTTAAAATTGAAGTTGAATTTGAAGTTGAAGTTGAAGTTGAATTTGAAGTTGAACTTGAAAGTGAAGTTGAAGTTGAAGTTGAAATTAAGTTGAAGTTCAAGTTAAAATTGAAATTGAAATTGAAGTTGAAATTGAAGTTGCAATTGAAGTTGAAATTGAAGTTGAAATTGAAGTTGAAATTGAAGTTGAAATTAAAGTTGAAATTGAAGTTGAAACTGAAGTTGAAATTGAAGTTGAAATTGAAGTTGAAATTGAAGTTGAAATTGAAGTTGAAATTGAAGTTGAAATTGGAGTTGAATTTGAAGTTGAAATTGAAGTTGAAATTGAAGTTGAAATTGAAAGTTGAAATTGAAGTTGAAATTGAACTTGAAGTTGAAATTGAAGTTGAAGTTGAAGTTGAAGTTGAAATTGAAGTTGAAATTGAAGTTGAAATTGAAGTTGAAGTTGAAGTTGAATTTAAGTTGAAGTTCAAGTTAAGTTTGAATATTGAAGTTGAAGTTGTAATTGAAGTTGAAATTGAAGTTGAAATTCAAGTTAAAATTGAAATTGAAACTGAAGTTGAAATTGAAGTTGAAATTGAAGTTGAAATTGAAGTTGAAATTGAAGTTGAAATTGAAGTTGAAATTGAAGTTGAAATTGAAGTTGAAATTGAAGTTGAAATTGAAGTTGAAATTGAAGTTGAAATTGGAGTTGAAATTGAAGTTGAAATTGAAGTTGAAATTGAAGTTGAAATTGAAGTTAAAATTGAAGTTGAAATTGAAGTTGAAATTGAAGTTGAAATTGAAGTTGAAATTGAAGTTGAAATTGAAGTTAAAATTGAAGTTGAATTTGAAGTTGAAGTTGAAGTTGAATTTGAAGTTGAACTTGAAAGTGAAGTTGAAGTTGAAGTTGAAATTAAGTTGAAGTTCAAGTTAAAATTGAAATTGAAATTGAAGTTGAAATTGAAGTTGCAATTGAAGTTGAAATTGAAGTTGAAATTGAAGTTGAAATTGAAGTTGAAATTAAAGTTGAAATTGAAGTTGAAACTGAAGTTGAAATTGAAGTTGAAATTGAAGTTGAAATTGAAGTTGAAATTGAAGTTGAAATTGAAGTTGAAATTGGAGTTGAATTTGAAGTTGAAATTGAAGTTGAAATTGAAGTTGAAATTGAAAGTTGAAATTGAAATTGAAATTGAACTTGAAGTTGAAATTGAAGTTGAAGTTGAAGTTGAAATTGAAGTTGAAATTGAAGTTGAAATTGAAGTTGAAATTGAAGTTGAAATTGAAGTTGAAATTGAAG
This sequence comes from Brachycybe producta, assembly GCA_036925085.1. Taxonomy (NCBI): domain Eukaryota; kingdom Metazoa; phylum Arthropoda; class Diplopoda; order Playtdesmida; family Andrognathidae; genus Brachycybe; species Brachycybe producta. Next base: position 148,949 of record JAUPFP010000134.1, on the reverse strand, counting down.
TTGAAATTGAAGTTGAAATTGAAGTTGAAATTGGAGTTGAAATTGAAGTTGAAATTGAAGTTGAAATTGAAGTTGAAATTGAAGTTAAAATTGAAGTTGAAATTGAAGTTGAAATTGAAGTTGAAATTGAAGTTGAAATTGAAGTTAAAATTGAAGTTGAATTTGAAGTTGAAGTTGAAGTTGAAATTGAAGTTGAAATTGAAGTTGAAATTTAAGTAAAAATTGAAGTTGAAATTGAAGTTGAAATTGAAGTTGAAATTGAAGTTGAAATTGGAGTTGAAATTGAAGTTGAAATTGAAGTTGAAATTGAAGTTGAAATTGAAGTTAAAATTGAAGTTGAAATTGAAATTGAAATTGAAGTTGAAATTGAAGTTGAAATTGAAGTTAAAATTGAAGTTGAATTTGAAGTTGAAGTTGAAGTTGAATTTGAAGTTGAACTTGAAAGTGAAGTTGAAGTTGAAGTTGAAGTTAAGTTGAAGTTCAAGTTAAAATTGAAATTGAAATTGAAGTTGAAATTGAAGTTGCAATTGAAGTTGAAATTGAAGTTGAAATTGAAGTTAAAATTGAAGTTGAAATTGAAGTTGAAATTGAAGTTGAAATTGAAGTTGAAATTGAAGTTGAAATTGAAGTTGAAATTGAAGTTGAAATTGAAGTTAAAATTGAAGTTGAATTTGAAGTTGAAGTTGAAGTTGAAATTGAAGTTGAAATTGAAGTTGAAATTGAAGTTGAAATTGAAGTTGAAATTGAAGTTGAAATTGAAGTTGAAATTGAAGTTGAAATTGAAGTTGAAATTGGAGTTGAAATTGAAGTTGAAATTGAAGTTGAAATTGAAGTTGAAATTGAAGTTAAAATAGAAGTTGAAATTGAAGTTGAAATTGAAGTTGAAATTGAAGTTGAAATTGAAGTTGAAATTGAAGTTAAAATTGAAGTTGAATTTGAAGTTGAAGTTGAAGTTGAATTTGAAGTTGAACTTGAAAGTGAAGTTGAAGTTGAAGTTGAAGTTAAGTTGAAGTTCAAGTTAAAATTGAAATTGAAATTGAAGTTGAAATTGAAGTTGCAATTGAAGTTGAAATTGAAGTTGAAATTGAAGTTGAAATTAAAGTTGAAATTGAAGTTGAAACTGAAGTTGAAATTGAAGTTGAAATTGAAGTTGAAATTGAAGTTGAAATTGGAGATGAAATTGAAGTTGAAATTGAAGTTGAAATTGAAAGTTAAAGTTGAAGTTAAGTTGAAGTTGAAGTTAAGTTTGAAATTGAAGTTTAAGTTGAATTTGAAATTAAAATTGAAGTTGAAATTGAAGTTGAAATTGAAGTTGAAATTGAAGTTGAAATTGAAGTTGAAATTGAAGTTGAAATTGAAGTTGAAATTGAAGTAGAAATTGAAGTTGAAATTTAAGTTGAAATTGAAGTTGAAATTGAAGTTGAAATTGAAGTTGAAATTGAAGTTGAAATTGAAGTTGAAATTGAAGTTGAAATTGAAGTTGAAATTGAAGTTGAAATTGAAGTTGAAGTTGAATTTAAGTTGAAGTTCAAGTTAAGTTTGAATATTGAAGTTGAAGTTGTAATTGAAGTTGAAATTGAAGTTGAAATTCAAGTTAAAATTGAAATTGAAACTGAAGTTGAAATTGAAGTTGAAATTGAAGTTGAAATTGAAGTTGAAATTGAAGTTGAAATTGAAGTTGAAATTGAAGTTGAAATTGAAGTTGAAATTGAAGTTGAAATTGAAGTTGAAATTGGAGTTGAAATTGAAGTTGAAATTGAAGTTGAAATTGAAGTTGAAATTGAAGTTAAAATTGAAGTTGAAATTGAAGTTAAAATTGAAGTTGAAATTGAAGTTGAAATTGAAGTTAAAATTGAAGTTGAATTTGAAGTTGAAGTTGAAGTTGAATTTGAAGTTGAACTTGAAAGTGAAGTTGAAGTTGAAGTTGAAATTAAGTTGAAGTTCAAGTTAAAATTGAAATTGAAATTGAAGTTGAAATTGAAGTTGCAATTGAAGTTGAAATTGAAGTTGAAATTGAAGTTGAAATTGAAGTTGAAATTAAAGTTGAAATTGTAGTTGAAACTGAAGTTGAAATTGAAGTTGAAATTGAAGTTGAAATTGAAGTTGAAATTGAAGTTGAAATTGAAGTTGAAATTGGAGTTGAATTTGAAGTTGAAATTGAAGTTGAAATTGAAGTTGAAATTGAAAGTTGAAATTGAAATTGAAATTGAACTTGAAGTTGAAATTGAAGTTGAAGTTGAAGTTGAAATTGAAGTTGAAATTGAAGTTGAAATTGAAGTTGAAATTGAAGTTGAAATTGAAGTTGAAATTGAAGTTGAAATTGAAGTTGAAATTGAAGTTGAAATTGAAGTTGAAATTGGAGTTGAAATTGAAGTTGAAATTGAAGTTGAAATTGAAGTTGAAATTGAAGTTAAAATTGAAGTTGAAATTGAAGTTGAAATTGAAGTTGAAATTGAAGTTGAAATTGAAGTTAAAATTGAAGTTGAATTTGAAGTTGAAGTTGAAGTTGAAATTGAAGTTGAAATTGAAGTTGAAATTTAAGTAAAAATTGAAGTTGAAATTGAAGTTGAAATTGAAGTTGAAATTGAAGTTGAAATTGGAGTTGAAATTGAAGTTGAAATTGAAGTTGAAATTGAAGTTGAAATTGAAGTTAAAATTGAAGTTGAAATTGAAGTTGAAATTGAAGTTGAAATTGAAGTTGAAATTGAAGTTAAAATTGAAGTTGAATTTGAAGTTGAAGTTGAAGTTGAATTTGAAGTTGAACTTGAAAGTGAAGTTGAAGTTGAAGTTGAAGTTAAGTTGAAGTTCAAGTTAAAATTGAAATTGAAATTGAAGTTGAAATTGAAGTTGCAATTGAAGTTGAAATTGAAGTTGAAATTGAAGTTAAAATTGAAGTTGAAATTGAAGTTGAAATTGAAGTTGAAATTGAAGTTGAAATTGAAGTTGAAATTGAAGTTGAAATTGAAGTTGAAATTGAAGTTAAAATTGAAGTTGAATTTGAAGTTGAAGTTGAAGTTGAAATTGAAGTTGAAATTGAAGTTGAAATTGAAGTTGAAATTGAAGTTGAAATTGAAGTTGAAATTGAAGTTGAAATTGAAGTTGAAATTGGAGTTGAAATTGAAGTTGAAATTGAAGTTGAAATTGAAGTTGAAATTGAAGTTAAAATAGAAGTTGAAATTGAAGTTGAAATTGAAGTTGAAATTGAAGTTGAAATTGAAGTTGAAATTGAAGTTAAAATTGAAGTTGAATTTGAAGTTGAAGTTGAAGTTGAATTTGAAGTTGAACTTGAAAGTGAAGTTGAAGTTGAAGTTGAAGTTAAGTTGAAGTTCAAGTTAAAATTGAAATTGAAATTGAAGTTGAAATTGAAGTTGCAATTGAAGTTGAAATTGAAGTTGAAATTGAAGTTAAAATTGAAGTTGAAATTGAAGTTGAAATTGAAGTTGAAATTGAAGTTGAAATTGAAGTTGAAATTGAAGTTGAAATTGAAGTTGAAATTGAAGTTAAAATTGAAGTTGAATTTGAAGTTGAAGTTGAAGTTGAAATTGAAGTTGAAATTGAAGTTGAAATTGAAGTTGAAATTGAAGTTGAAATTGAAGTTGAAATTGAAGTTGAAATTGAAGTTGAAATTGAAGTTGAAATTGAAGTTAAAATAGAAGTTGAAATTGAAGTTGAAATTGAAGTTGAAATTGAAGTTGAAATTGAAGTTGAAATTGAAGTTAAAATTGAAGTTGAATTTGAAGTTGAAGTTGAAGTTGAATTTGAAGTTGAACTTGAAAGTGAAGTTGAAGTTGAAGTTGAAGTTAAGTTGAAGTTCAAGTTAAAATTGAAATTGAAATTGAAGTTGAAATTGAAGTTGCAATTGAAGTTGAAATTGAAGTTGAAATTGAAGTTGAAATTAAAGTTGAAATTGAAGTTGAAACTGAAGTTGAAATTGAAGTTGAAATTGAAGTTGAAATTGAAGTTGAAATTGGAGATGAAATTGAAGTTGAAATTGAAGTTGAAATTGAAAGTTAAAGTTGAAGTTAAGTTGAATTTGAAGTTAAGTTTGAAATTGAAGTTTAAGTTGAATTTGAAATTAAAATTGAAGTTGAAATTGAAGTTGAAATTGAAGTTGAAATTGAAGTTGAAATTGAAGTTGAAATTGAAGTTGAAATTGAAGTTGAAATTGAAGTTGAAATTGAAGTTGAAATTGAAGTAGAAATTGAAGTTGAAATTGAAGTTGAAATTGAAGTTGAAATTGAAGTTGAAATTGAAGTTGAAATTGAAGTTGAAATTGAAGTTGAAATTGAAGTTGAAATTGAAGTTGAAATTGAAGTTGAAATTGAAGTTGAAATTGAAGTTGAAATTGAAGTTGAAATTGAAGTTGAAATTGAAATTGAAATTGAAGTTAAAATTGAAGTTGAAATTGAAGTTGAATTTGAAGTTGAAATTGAAGTTGAAATTGAAGTTGAAATTTCAGTTGAAATTTAAGTTGAAATTGAAGTTGAAATTGAAGTTGCAATTGAAGTTGAAATTCAAGTTGAAATTCAAGTTGAAATTAAAGTTGAAATTGAAGTTGAAACTGAAGTTGAAATTGAAGTTGAAATTGAAGTTGAAATTGAAGTTGAAATTGGAGTTGAAATTGAAGTTGAAATTGAAGTTGAAATTGAAAGTTAAAATTGAAATTGAAATTGAACTTGAAGTTGAAATTGAAGTTGAAGTTGAAGTTGAAATTGAAGTTGAAATTGAAGTTGAAATTGAAGTTGAAATTGAAGTTGAAATTGAAGTTAAAATTGAAGTTGAATTTGAAGTTGAAGTTGAAGTTGAATTTGAAGTTGAACTTGAAAGTGAAGTTGAAGTTGAAGTTGAAGTTAAGTTGAAGTTCAAGTTAAAATTGAAATTGAAATTAAAGTTGAAATTGAAGTTGCAATTGAAGTTGAAATTGAAGTTGAAATTGAAGTTGAAATTAAAGTTGAAATTGAAGTTGAAACTGAAGTTGAAATTGAAGTTGAAATTGAAGTGGAAATTGAAGTTGAAATTGAAGTTGAAATTGAAGTTGAAATTGAAAGTTGCAATTGAAATTGAAATTGAACTTGAAGTTGAAATTGAAGTTGAAATTGAAGTTGAAATTGAAGTTAAAATTGAAGTTTAAGTTTAATTGAAGTTAAAGTTGAAGATGAATTTGAAGTTGAACTTGAAAGTGAAGTTGAAGTTGAAGTTGAAGTTAAGTTGAAGATGAATTTGAAGTTGAATTTGAAAGTGAAGTTGAAGTTAAAGTTGAAGTTAAGTTGAAGTTGAAGTTAAGTTTGAAATTGAAGTTTAAGTTGAATTTGAAATTAAAATGGAAGTTGAAATTGAAGTTGAAATTGAAGTTTAATTTGAAGTTGAAGTTAAAGTTGAAGTTGAAGTTAAAGTTAAAGTTTGAAGTTGAAATTAAAGTTGAAATTAAAGTTGAAATTGAAGTTGAAATTAAAGTTGAAGTTGAAGTTAAAATTGAAGTAGAAATTGAAGTTGAAACTGAAGTTGAATTTTAAGTTGAAATTGAAGTTGAAATTGTAGTTGAAATTGAAGTTGAAATTGAAGTTGAAATTGAAGTTGAAATTGAAGTTGAAATTGAAGTTGAAATTGAAGTTCAAATTGAAGTTCAAATTGAAGTTGAAACTAAAGTTGAAGTTGAAGTTGAAATTAAAGTTGAAGTTGAAGTTAAAATTGAAGTAAAAATTGAAGTTAAAATTGAAGTTGAAAGTGAAGTTGAAATTGAAATTGAAATTGAAGTTGAAATTGAAGTTGAAATTGAAGTTGAAATTGGAGTTGAAATTGATGTTGAAATTTAAGTTGAAGTTGAAATTGAAGTTGAAATTGAAGTTTAATTTGAAGTTGAAGTTAAAGTTGAAGTTGAAGTTAAAGTTAAAGTTTGAAGTTGAAATTAAAGTTGAAATTAAAGTTGAAATTGAAGTTGAAATTAAAGTTGAAGTTGAAGTTAAAATTGAAGTAGAAATTGAAGTTGAAACTGAAGTTGAATTTTAAGTTGAAATTGAAGTTGAAATTGTAGTTGAAATTGAAGTTGAAATTGAAGTTGAAATTGAAGTTGAAATTGAAGTTGAAATTGAAGTTGAAATTGAAGTTGAAATTGAAGTTCAAATTGAAGTTCAAATTGAAGTTGAAACTAAAGTTGAAGTTGAAGTTGAAATTTAAGTTGAAATTGAAGTTGAAATTGATGTTGAAATTGAAGTTGAAATTGAAGTTGAAATTGAAGTTAAAATTAAAGTTGAATTTGAAGTTGAAGTTGAAGTTGAATTTGAAGTTGAACTTGAAAGTGAAGTTGAAGTTGAAGTTGAAGTTAAGTTGAAGTTCAAGTTAAAATTGAAATTGAAATTGAAGTTGAAATTGAAGTTGCAATTGAAGTTGAAATTGAAGTTGAAATTGAAGTTAAAATTGAAGTTGAAATTGAAGTTGAAATTGAAGTTGAAATTGAAGTTGAAATTGAAGTTGAAATAGAAGTTAAAATTGAAGTTGAATTTGAAGTTGAAGTTGAAGTTGAAATTGAAGTTGAAATTGAAGTTGAAATTGAAGTTGAAATTGAAGTTGAAATTGAAGTTGAAATTGAAGTTGAAATTGAAGTTGAAATTGGAGTTGAAATTGAAGTTGAAATTGAAGTTGAAATTGAAGTTGAAATTGAAGTTAAAATAGAAGTTGAAATTGAAGTTGAAATTGAAGTTGAAATTGAAGTTGAAATTGAAGTTGAAATTGAAGTTAAAATTGAAGTTGAATTTGAAGTTGAAGTTGAAGTTGAATTTGAAGTTGAACTTGAAAGTGAAGTTGAAGTTGAAGTTGAAGTTAAGTTGAAGTTCAAGTTAAAATTGAAATTGAAATTGAAGTTGAAATTGAAGTTGCAATTGAAGTTGAAATTGAAGTTGAAATTGAAGTTGAAATTAAAGTTGAAATTGAAGTTGAAACTGAAGTTGAAATTGAAGTTGAAATTGAAGTTGAAATTGAAGTTGAAATTGGAGATGAAATTGAAGTTGAAATTGAAGTTGAAATTGAAAGTTAAAGTTGAAGTTAAGTTGAAGTTGAATTTAAGTTTGAAATTGAAGTTTAAGTTGAATTTGAAATTAAAATTGAAGTTGAAATTGAAGTTGAAATTGAAGTTGAAATTGAAGTTGAAATTGAAGTTGAAATTGAAGTTGAAATTGAAGTTGAAATTGAAGTTGAAATTGAAGTAGAAATTGAAGTTGAAATTGAAGTTGAAATTGAAGTTGAAATTGAAGTTGAAATTGAAGTTGAAATTGAAGTTAAAATTGAAGTTGAAATTGAAGTTGAAATTGAAGTTGAAATTGAAGTTGAAATTGAAGTTGAAATTGAAGTTGAAATTGAAGTTGAAATTGAAGTTGAAATTGAAGTTGAAATTGAAGTTGAAATTGAAGTTGAAATTGAAATTGAAATTGAAGTTAAAATTGAAGTTGAAATTGAAGTTGAATTTGAAGTTGAAATTGAAGTTGAAATTGAAGTTGAAATTTCAGTTGAAATTTAAGTTGAAATTGAAGTTGAAATTGAAGTTGCAATTGAAGTTGAAATTCAAGTTGAAATTCAAGTTGAAATTAAAGTTGAAATTGAAGTTGAAACTGAAGTTGAAATTGAAGTTGAAATTGAAGTTGAAATTGAAGTTGAAATTGGAGTTGAAATTGAAGTTGAAATTGAAGTTGAAATTGAAAGTTAAAATTGAAATTGAAATTGAACTTGAAGTTGAAATTGAAGTTGAAGTTGAAGTTGAAATTGAAGTTGAAATTGAAGTTGAAATTGAAGTTGAAATTGAAGTTAAAATTGAAGTTGAATTTGAAGTTGAAGTTGAAGTTGAATTTGAAGTTGAACTTGAAAGTGAAGTTGAAATTGAAGTTAAAATTGAAGTTGAATTTGAAGTTGAAGTTGAAGTTGAATTTGAAGTTGAACTTGAAAGTGAAGTTGAAGTTGAAGTTGAAATTAAGTTGAAGTTCAAGTTAAAATTGAAATTGAAATTGAAGTTGAAATTGAAGTTGAAATTGAAGTTGAAATTGAAGTTGAAATTGAAGTTAAAATTGAAGTTGAATTTGAAGTTGAAGTTGAAGTTGAATTTGAAGTTGAACTTGAAAGTGAAGTTGAAGTTGAAGTTGAAATTAAGTTGAAGTTCAAGTTAAAATTGAAATTGAAATTGAAGTTGAAATTGAAGTTGCAATTGAAGTTGAAATTGAAGTTGAAATTGAAGTTGAAATTGAAGTTGAAATTAAAGTTGAAATTGAAGTTGAAACTGAAGTTGAAATTGAAGTTGAAATTGAAGTTGAAATTGAAGTTGAAATTGAAGTTGAAATTGAAGTTGAAATTGGAGTTGAATTTGAAGTTGAAATTGAAGTTGAAATTGAAGTTGAAATTGAAGTTGAAATTGAAAGTTGAAATTGAAATTGAAATTGAACTTGAAGTTGAAATTGAAGTTGAAGTTGAAGTTGAAATTGAAGTTGAAATTGAAGTTGAAATTGAAGTTGAAATTGAAGTTGAAATTGAAGTTGAAATTGAAGTTGAAATTGAAGTTGAAATTGAAGTTGAAATTGGAGTTGAAATTGAAGTTGAAATTGAAGTTGAAATTGAAGTTGAAATTGAAGTTAAAATTGAAGTTGAAATTGAAGTTGAAATTGAAGTTGAAATTGAAGTTGAAATTGAAGTTAAAATTGAAGTTGAATTTGAAGTTGAAGTTGAAGTTGAAATTGAAGTTGAAATTGAAGTTGAAATTGAAGTTAAAATTGAAGTTGAAATTGAAGTTGAAATTGAAGTTGAAATTGAAGTTGAAATTGAAGTTGAAATTGGAGTTGAAATTGAAGTTGAAATTGAAGTTGAAATTGAAGTTGAAATTGAAGTTAAAATTGAAGTTGAAATTGAAGTTGAAATTGAAGTTGAAATTGAAGTTGAAATTGAAGTTAAAATTGAAGTTGAATTTGAAGTTGAAGTTGAAGTTGAATTTGAAGTTGAACTTGAAAGTGAAGTTGAAATTGAAGTTGAAGTTAAGTTGAAGTTCAAGTTAAAATTGAAATTGAAATTGAAGTTGAAATTGAAGTTGCAATTGAAGTTGAAATTGAAGTTGAAATTGAAGTTAAAATTGAAGTTGAAATTGAAGTTGAAATTGAAGTTGAAATTGAAGTTGAAATTGAAGTTAAAATTGAAGTTGAATTTGAAGTTGAAGTTGAAGTTGAAATTGAAGTTGAAATTGAAGTTGAAATTGAAGTTGAAATTGAAGTTGAAATTGAAGTTGAAATTGAAGTTGAAATTGAAGTTGAAATTGGAGTTGAAATTGAAGTTGAAATTGAAGTTGAAATTGAAGTTGAAATTGAAGTTAAAATAGAAGTTGAAATTGAAGTTGAAATTGAAGTTGAAATTGAAGTTGAAATTGAAGTTGAAATTGAAGTTAAAATTGAAGTTGAATTTGAAGTTGAAGTTGAAGTTGAATTTGAAGTTGAACTTGAAAGTGAAGTTGAAGTTGAAGTTGAAGTTAAGTTGAAGTTCAAGTTAAAATTGAAATTGAAATTGAAGTTGAAATTGAAGTTGCAATTGAAGTTGAAATTGAAGTTGAAATTGAAGTTGAAATTAAAGTTGAAATTGAAGTTGAAACTGAAGTTGAAATTGAAGTTGAAATTGAAGTTGAATTTCAGTTGAAGTTCAAGTTAAGTTTGAATATTGAAGTTGAAGTTGTAATTGAAGTTGAAATTGAAGTTGAAATTGAAGTTGAAATTGAAGTTGAAATTCAAGTTGAAATTGAAGTTGAAATTGAAGTTGAAATTGAAGTTGAAATTGAAGTTAAAATTGAAGTTGAAATTGGAGTTGAAATTGAAGTTGAAATTGAAGTTGAAATTGAAGTTGAAATTGAAGTTAAAATTGAAGTTGAAATTGAAGTTGAAATTGAAGTTGAAATTGAAGTTGAAATTGAAGTTGAAATTGAAGTTAAAATTGAAGTTGAATTTGAAGTTGAAGTTGAAGTTGAATTTGAAGTTGAACTTGAAAGTGAAGTTGAAGTTGAAGTTGAAATTAAGTTGAAGTTCAAGTTAAAATTGAAATTGAAATTGAAGTTGAAATTGAAGTTGAAATTGAAGTTGAAATTGAAGTTGAAATTGGAGTTGAAATTGAAGTTGAAATTGAAGTTGAAATTGAAGTTGAAATTGAAGTTAAAATTGAAGTTGAAATTGAAGTTGAAATTGAAGTTGAAATTGAAGTTGAAATTGAAGTTAAAATTGAAGTTGAATTTGAAGTTGAAGTTGAAGTTGAATTTGAAGTTGAACTTGAAAGTGAAGTTGAAATTGAAGTTGAAGTTAAGTTGAAGTTCAAGTTAAAATTGAAATTGAAATTGAAGTTGAAATTGAAGTTGCAATTGAAGTTGAAATTGAAGTTGAAATTGAAGTTAAAATTGAAGTTGAAATTGAAGTTGAAATTGAAGTTGAAATTGAAGTTGAAATTGAAGTTAAAATTGAAGTTGAATTTGAAGTTGAAGTTGAAGTTGAAATTGAAGTTGAAATTGAAGTTGAAATTGAAGTTGAAATTGAAGTTGAAATTGAAGTTGAAATTGAAGTTGAAATTGAAGTTGAAATTGGAGTTGAAATTGAAGTTGAAATTGAAGTTGAAATTGAAGTTGAAATTGAAGTTAAAATAGAAGTTGAAATTGAAGTTGAAATTGAAGTTGAAATTGAAGTTGAAATTGAAGTTGAAATTGAAGTTAAAATTGAAGTTGAATTTGAAGTTGAAGTTGAAGTTGAATTTGAAGTTGAACTTGAAAGTGAAGTTGAAGTTGAAGTTGAAGTTAAGTTGAATTTCAAGTTAAAATTGAAATTGAAATTGAAGTTGAAATTGAAGTTGCAATTGAAGTTGAAATTGAAGTTGAAATTGAAGTTGAAATTAAAGTTGAAATTGAAGTTGAAACTGAAGTTGAAATTGAAGTTGAAATTGAAGTTGAATTTCAGTTGAAGTTCAAGTTAAGTTTGAATATTGAAGTTGAAGTTGTAATTGAAGTTGAAATTGAAGTTGAAATTGAAGTTGAAATTGAAGTTGAAATTGAAGTTGAAATTGAAGTTGAAATTGAAGTTGAAATTGAAGTTGAAATTGAAGTTAAAATTGAAGTTGAAATTGGAGTTGAAATTGAAGTTGAAATTGAAGTTGAAATTGAAGTTGAAATTGAAGTTAAAATTGAAGTTGAAATTGAAGTTGAAATTGAAGTTGAAATTGAAGTTGAAATTGAAGTTGAAATTGAAGTTAAAATTGAAGTTGAATTTGAAGTTGAAGTTGAAGTTGAATTTGAAGTTGAACTTGAAAGTGAAGTTGAAGTTGAAGTTGAAATTAAGTTGAAGTTCAAGTTAAAATTGAAATTGAAATTGAAGTTGAAATTGAAGTTGCAATTGAAGTTGAAATTGAAGTTGAAATTGAAGTTGAAATTGAAGTTGAAATTAAAGTTGAAATTGAAGTTGAAACTGAAGTTGAAATTGAAGTTGAAATTGAAGTTGAAATTGAAGTTGAAATTGAAGTTGAAATTGAAGTTGAAATTGGAGTTGAATTTGAAGTTGAAATTGAAGTTGAAATTGAAGTTGAAATTGAAAGTTGAAATTGAAGTTGAAATTGAACTTGAAGTTGAAATTGAAGTTGAAGTTGAAGTTGAAGTTGAAATTGAAGTTGAAATTGAAGTTGAAATTGAAGTTGAAGTTGAAGTTGAATTTAAGTTGAAGTTCAAGTTAAGTTTGAATATTGACGTTGAAGTTGTAATTGAAGTTGAAATTGAAGTTGAAATTCAAGTTAAAATTGAAATTGAAACTGAAGTTGAAATTGAAGTTGAAATTGAAGTTGAAATTGAAGTTGAAATTGAAGTTGAAATTGAAGTTGAAATTGAAGTTGAAATTGAAGTTGAAATTGAAGTTGAAATTGAAGTTGAAATTGGAGTTGAAATTGAAGTTGAAATTGAAGTTGAAATTGAAGTTGAAATTGAAGTTAAAATTGAAGTTGAAATTGAAGTTGAAATTGAAGTTGAAATTGAAGTTGAAATTGAAGTTGAAATTGAAGTTAAAATTGAAGTTGAATTTGAAGTTGAAGTTGAAGTTGAATTTGAAGTTGAACTTGAAAGTGAAGTTGAAGTTGAAGTTGAAATTAAGTTGAAGTTCAAGTTAAAATTGAAATTGAAATTGAAGTTGAAATTGAAGTTGCAATTGAAGTTGAAATTGAAGTTGAAATTGAAGTTGAAATTGAAGTTGAAATTAAAGTTGAAATTGAAGTTGAAACTGAAGTTGAAATTGAAGTTGAAATTGAAGTTGAAATTGAAGTTGAAATTGAAGTTGAAATTGAAGTTGAAATTGGAGTTGAATTTGAAGTTGAAATTGAAGTTGAAATTGAAGTTGAAATTGAAAGTTGAAATTGAAATTGAAATTGAACTTGAAGTTGAAATTGAAGTTGAAGTTGAAGTTGAAATTGAAGTTGAAATTGAAGTTGAAATTGAAGTTGAAATTGAAGTTGAAATTGAAGTTGAAATTGAAGTTGAAATTGAAGTTGAAATTGAAGTTGAAATTGGAGTTGAAATTGAAGTTGAAATTGAAGTTGAAATTGAAGTTGAAATTGAAGTTAAAATTGAAGTTGAAATTGAAGTTGAAATTGAAGTTGAAATTGAAGTTGAAATTGAAGTTAAAATTGAAGTTGAATTTGAAGTTGAAGTTGAAGTTGAAATTGAAGTTGAAATTGAAGTTGAAATTGAAGTTAAAATTGAAGTTGAAATTGAAGTTGAAATTGAAGTTGAAATTGAAGTTGAAATTGGAGTTGAAATTGAAGTTGAAATTGAAGTTGAAATTGAAGTTGAAATTGAAGTTAAAATTGAAGTTGAAATTGAAGTTGAAATTGAAGTTGAAATTGAAGTTGAAATTGAAGTTAAAATTGAAGTTGAATTTGAAGTTGAAGTTGAAGTTGAATTTGAAGTTGAACTTGAAAGTGAAGTTGAAGTTGAAGTTGAAGTTAAGTTGAAGTTCAAGTTAAAATTGAAATTGAAATTGAAGTTGAAATTGAAGTTGCAATTGAAGTTGAAATTGAAGTTGAAATTGAAGTTAAAATTGAAGTTGAAATTGAAGTTGAAATTGAAGTTGAAATTGAAGTTGAAATTGAAGTTGAAATTGAAGTTGAAATTGAAGTTAAAATTGAAGTTGAATTTGAAGTTGAAGTTGAAGTTGAAATTGAAGTTGAAATTGAAGTTGAAATTGAAGTTGAAATTGAAGTTGAAATTGAAGTTGAAATTGAAGTTGAAATTGAAGTTGAAATTGGAGTTGAAATTGAAGTTGAAATTGAAGTTGAAATTGAAGTTGAAATTGAAGTTAAAATAGAAGTTGAAATTGAAGTTGAAATTGAAGTTGAAATTGAAGTTGAAATTGAAGTTGAAATTGAAGTTAAAATTGAAGTTGAATTTGAAGTTGAAGTTGAAGTTGAATTTGAAGTTGAACTTGAAAGTGAAGTTGAAGTTGAAGTTGAAGTTAAGTTGAAGTTCAAGTTAAAATTGAAATTGAAATTGAAGTTGAAATTGAAGTTGCAATTGAAGTTGAAATTGAAGTTGAAATTGAAGTTGAAATTAAAGTTGAAATTGAAGTTGAAACTGAAGTTGAAATTGAAGTTGAAATTGAAGTTGAAATTGAAGTTGAAATTGGAGATGAAATTGAAGTTGAAATTGAAGTTGAAATTGAAAGTTAAAGTTGAAGTTAAGTTGAAGTTGAAGTTAAGTTTGAAATTGAAGTTTAAGTTGAATTTGAAATTAAAATTGAAGTTGAAATTGAAGTTGAAATTGAAGTTGAAATTGAAGTTGAAATTGAAGTTGAAATTGAAGTTGAAATTGAAGTTGAAATTGAAGTAGAAATTGAAGTTGAAATTGAAGTTGAAATTGAAGTTGAAATTGAAGTTGAAATTGAAGTTGAAATTGAAGTTGAAATTGAAGTTGAAATTGAAGTTGAAATTGAAGTTGAAATTGAAGTTGAAATTGAAGTTGAAATTGAAGTTGAAATTGAAGTTGAAATTGAAGTTGAAATTGAAGTTGAAATTGAAGTTGAAATTGAAAGTTGAAATTGAAATTGAAATTGAACTTGAAGTTGAAATTGAAGTTGAAGTTGAAGTTGAAATTGAAGTTGAAATTGAAGTTGAAATTGAAGTTGAAATTGAAGTTGAAATTGAAGTTGAAATTGAAGTTGCAATTGAAGTTGAAATTGAAGTTGAAATTGAAGTTGAAATTGAAGTTGAAATTAAAGTTGAAATTGAAGTTGAAACTGAAGTTGAAATTGAAGTTGAAATTGAAGTTGAAATTGAAGTTGAAATTGAAGTTGAAATTGAAGTTGAAATTGGAGTTGAATTTGAAGTTGAAATTGAAGTTGAAATTGAAGTTGAAATTGAAAGTTGAAATTGAAATTGAAATTGAACTTGAAGTTGAAATTGAAGTTGAAGTTGAAGTTGAAATTGAAGTTGAAATTGAAGTTGAAATTGAAGTTGAAATTGAAGTTGAAATTGAAGTTGAAATTGAAGTTGAAATTGAAGTTGAAATTGAAGTTGAAATTGGAGTTGAAATTGAAGTTGAAATTGAAGTTGAAATTGAAGTTGAAATTGAAGTTAAAATTGAAGTTGAAATTGAAGTTGAAATTGAAGTTGAAATTGAAGTTGAAATTGAAGTTAAAATTGAAGTTGAATTTGAAGTTGAAGTTGAAGTTGAAATTGAAGTTGAAATTGAAGTTGAAATTGAAGTTAAAATTGAAGTTGAAATTGAAGTTGAAATTGAAGTTGAAATTGAAGTTGAAATTGGAGTTGAAATTGAAGTTGAAATTGAAGTTGAAATTGAAGTTGAAATTGAAGTTGAAATTGAAGTTAAAATTGAAGTTGAAATTGAAGTTGAAATTGAAGTTGAAATTGAAGTTGAAATTGAAGTTAAAATTGAAGTTGAATTTGAAGTTGAAGTTGAAGTTGAATTTGAAGTTGAACTTGAAAGTGAAGTTGAAGTTGAAGTTGAAGTTAAGTTGAAGTTCAAGTTAAAATTGAAATTGAAATTGAAGTTGAAATTGAAGTTGCAATTGAAGTTGAAATTGAAGTTGAAATTGAAGTTAAAATTGAAGTTGAAATTGAAGTTGAAATTGAAGTTGAAATTGAAGTTGAAATTGAAGTTAAAATTGAAGTTGAATTTGAAGTTGAAGTTGAAGTTGAAATTGAAGTTGAAATTGAAGTTGAAATTGAAGTTGAAATTGAAGTTGAAATTGAAGTTGAAATTGAAGTTGAAATTGAAGTTGAAATTGGAGTTGAAATTGAAGTTGAAATTGAAGTTGAAATTGAAGTTGAAATTGAAGTTAAAATAGAAGTTGAAATTGAAGTTGAAGTTAAGTTGAAGTTCAAGTTAAAATTGAAATTGAAATTGAAGTTGAAATTGAAGTTGCAATTGAAGTTGAAATTGAAGTTGAAATTGAAGTTAAAATTGAAGTTGAAATTGAAGTTGAAATTGAAGTTGAAATTGAAGTTGAAATTGAAGTTGAAATTGAAGTTGAAATTGAAGTTGAAATTGAAGTTAAAATTGAAGTTGAATTTGAAGTTGAAGTTGAAGTTGAAATTGAAGTTGAAATTGAAGTTGAAATTGAAGTTGAAATTGAAGTTGAAATTGAAGTTGAAATTGAAGTTGAAATTGAAGTTGAAATTGGAGTTGAAATTGAAGTTGAAATTGAAGTTGAAATTGAAGTTGAAATTGAAGTTAAAATAGAAGTTGAAATTGAAGTTGAAATTGAAGTTGAAATTGAAGTTGAAATTGAAGTTGAAATTGAAGTTAAAATTGAAGTTGAATTTGAAGTTGAAGTTGAAGTTGAATTTGAAGTTGAACTTGAAAGTGAAGTTGAAGTTGAAGTTGAAGTTAAGTTGAAGTTCAAGTTAAAATTGAAATTGAAATTGAAGTTGAAATTGAAGTTGCAATTGAAGTTGAAATTGAAGTTGAAATTGAAGTTGAAATTAAAGTTGAAATTGAAGTTGAAACTGAAGTTGAAATTGAAGTTGAAATTGAAGTTGAAATTGAAGTTGAAATTGGAGATGAAATTGAAGTTGAAATTGAAGTTGAAATTGAAAGTTAAAGTTGAAGTTAAGTTGAAGTTGAAGTTAAGTTTGAAATTGAAGTTTAAGTTGAATTTGAAATTAAAATTGAAGTTGAAATTGAAGTTGAAATTGAAGTTGAAATTGAAGTTGAAATTGAAGTTGAAATTGAAGTTGAAATTGAAGTTGAAATTGAAGTAGAAATTGAAGTTGAAATTGAAGTTGAAATTGAAGTTGAAATTGAAGTTAAAATTGAAGTTGAAATTGAAGTTGAAATTGAAGTTGAAATTGAAGTTGAAATTGAAGTTGAAATTGAAGTTGAAATTGAAGTTGAAATTGAAGTTGAAATTGAAGTTGAAATTGAAGTTGAAATTGAAGTTGAAATTGAAGTTGAAATTGAAAGTTGAAATTGAAATTGAAATTGAACTTGAAGTTGAAATTGAAGTTGAAGTTGAAGTTGAAATTGAAGTTGAAATTGAAGTTGAAATTGAAGTTGAAATTGAAGTTGAAATTGAAGTTGAAATTGAAGTTGCAATTGAAGTTGAAATTGAAGTTGAAATTGAAGTTGAAATTGAAGTTGAAATTAAAGTTGAAATTGAAGTTGAAACTGAAGTTGAAATTGAAGTTGAAATTGAAGTTGAAATTGAAGTTGAAATTGAAGTTGAAATTGAAGTTGAAATTGGAGTTGAATTTGAAGTTGAAATTGAAGTTGAAATTGAAGTTGAAATTGAAAGTTGAAATTGAAATTGAAATTGAACTTGAAGTTGAAATTGAAGTTGAAGTTGAAGTTGAAATTGAAGTTGAAATTGAAGTTGAAATTGAAGTTGAAATTGAAGTTGAAATTGAAGTTGAAATTGAAGTTGAAATTGAAGTTGAAATTGAAGTTGAAATTGGAGTTGAAATTGAAGTTGAAATTGAAGTTGAAATTGAAGTTGAAATTGAAGTTAAAATTGAAGTTGAAATTGAAGTTGAAATTGAAGTTGAAATTGAAGTTGAAATTGAAGTTAAAATTGAAGTTGAATTTGAAGTTGAAGTTGAAGTTGAAATTGAAGTTGAAATTGAAGTTGAAATTGAAGTTAAAATTGAAGTTGAAATTGAAGTTGAAATTGAAGTTGAAATTGAAGTTGAAATTGGAGTTGAAATTGAAGTTGAAATTGAAGTTGAAATTGAAGTTGAAATTGAAGTTAAAATTGAAGTTGAAATTGAAGTTGAAATTGAAGTTGAAATTGAAGTTGAAATTGAAGTTAAAATTGAAGTTGAATTTGAAGTTGAAGTTGAAGTTGAATTTGAAGTTGAACTTGAAAGTGAAGTTGAAGTTGAAGTTGAAGTTAAGTTGAAGTTAAGTTGAAGTTCAAGTTAAAATTGAAATTGAAATTGAAGTTGAAATTGAAGTTGCAATTGAAGTTGAAATTGAAGTTGAAATTGAAGTTAAAATTGAAGTTGAAATTGAAGTTGAAATTGAAGTTGAAATTGAAGTTGAAATTGAAGTTAAAATTGAAGTTGAATTTGAAGTTGAAGTTGAAGTTGAAATTGAAGTTGAAATTGAAGTTGAAATTGAAGTTGAAATTGAAGTTGAAATTGAAGTTGAAATTGAAGTTGAAATTGAAGTTGAAATTGGAGTTGAAATTGAAGTTGAAATTGAAGTTGAAATTGAAGTTGAAATTGAAGTTAAAATAGAAGTTGAAATTGAAGTTGAAATTGAAGTTGAAATTGAAGTTGAAATTGAAGTTGAAATTGAAGTTAAAATTGAAGTTGAATTTGAAGTTGAAGTTGAAGTTGAATTTGAAGTTGAACTTGAAAGTGAAGTTGAAGTTGAAGTTGAAGTTAAGTTGAAGTTCAAGTTAAAATTGAAATTGAAATTGAAGTTGAAATTGAAGTTGCAATTGAAGTTGAAATTGAAGTTGAAATTGAAGTTGAAATTAAAGTTGAAATTGAAGTTGAAACTGAAGTTGAAATTGAAGTTGAAATTGAAGTTGAAATTGAAGTTGAATTTAAGTTGAAGTTCAAGTTAAGTTTGAATATTGAAGTTGAAGTTGTAATTGAAGTTGAAATTGAAGTTGAAATTGAAGTTGAAATTGAAGTTGAAATTGAAGTTGAAATTGAAGTTGAAATTGAAGTTGAAATTGAAGTTGAAATTGAAGTTGAAATTGAAGTTGAAATTGGAGTTGAAATTGAAGTTGAAATTGAAGTTGAAATTGAAGTTGAAATTGAAGTTAAAATTGAAGTTGAAATTGAAGTTGAAATTGAAGTTGAAATTGAAGTTGAAATTGAAGTTAAAATTGAAGTTGAATTTGAAGTTGAAGTTGAAGTTGAATTTGAAGTTGAACTTGAAAGTGAAGTTGAAGTTGAAGTTGAAATTAAGTTGAAGTTCAAGTTAAAATTGAAATTGAAATTGAAGTTGAAATTGAAGTTGCAATTGAAGTTGAAATTGAAGTTGAAATTGAAGTTGAAATTGAAGTTGAAATTAAAGTTGAAATTGAAGTTGAAACTGAAGTTGAAATTGAAGTTGAAATTGAAGTTGAAATTGAAGTTGAAATTGAAGTTGAAATTGAAGTTGAAATTGGAGTTGAATTTGAAGTTGAAATTGAAGTTGAAATTGAAGTTGAAATTGAAAGTTGAAATTGAAGTTGAAATTGAACTTGAAGTTGAAATTGAAGTTGAAGTTGAAGTTGAAGTTGAAATTGAAGTTGAAATTGAAGTTGAAATTGAAGTTGAAGTTGAAGTTGAATTTAAGTTGAAGTTCAAGTTAAGTTTGAATATTGAAGTTGAAGTTGTAATTGAAGTTGAAATTGAAGTTGAAATTCAAGTTAAAATTGAAATTGAAACTGAAGTTGAAATTGAAGTTGAAATTGAAGTTGAAATTGAAGTTGAAATTGAAGTTGAAATTGAAGTTGAAATTGAAGTTGAAATTGAAGTTGAAATTGAAGTTGAAATTGAAGTTGAAATTGGAGTTGAAATTGAAGTTGAAATTGAAGTTGAAATTGAAGTTGAAATTGAAGTTAAAATTGAAGTTGAAATTGAAGTTGAAATTGAAGTTGAAATTGAAGTTGAAATTGAAGTTGAAATTGAAGTTAAAATTGAAGTTGAATTTGAAGTTGAAGTTGAAGTTGAATTTGAAGTTGAACTTGAAAGTGAAATTGAAGTTGAAGTTGAAATTAAGTTGAAGTTCAAGTTAAAATTGAAATTGAAATTGAAGTTGAAATTGAAGTTGCAATTGAAGTTGAAATTGAAGTTGAAATTGAAGTTGAAATTGAAGTTGAAATTAAAGTTGAAATTGAAGTTGAAACTGAAGTTGAAATTGAAGTTGAAATTGAAGTTGAAATTGAAGTTGAAATTGAAGTTGAAATTGAAGTTGAAATTGGAGTTGAATTTGAAGTTGAAATTGAAGTTGAAATTGAAGTTGAAATTGAAAGTTGAAATTGAAATTGAAATTGAACTTGAAGTTGAAATTGAAGTTGAAGTTGAAGTTGAAATTGAAGTTGAAATTGAAGTTGAAATTGAAGTTGAAATTGAAGTTGAAATTGAAGTTGAAATTGAAGTTGAAATTGAAGTTGAAATTGAAGTTGAAATTGGAGTTGAAATTGAAGTTGAAATTGAAGTTGAAATTGAAGTTGAAATTGAAGTTAAAATTGAAGTTGAAATTGAAGTTGAAATTGAAGTTGAAATTGAAGTTGAAATTGAAGTTAAAATTGAAGTTGAATTTGAAGTTGAAGTTGAAGTTGAAATTGAAGTTGAAATTGAAGTTGAAATTTAAGTAAAAATTGAAGTTGAAATTGAAGTTGAAATTGAAGTTGAAATTGAAGTTGAAATTGGAGTTGAAATTGAAGTTGAAATTGAAGTTGAAATTGAAGTTGAAATTGAAGTTAAAATTGAAGTTGAAATTGAAATTGAAATTGAAGTTGAAATTGAAGTTGAAATTGAAGTTAAAATTGAAGTTGAATTTGAAGTTGAAGTTGAAGTTGAATTTGAAGTTGAACTTGAAAGTGAAGTTGAAGTTGAAGTTGAAGTTAAGTTGAAGTTCAAGTTAAAATTGAAATTGAAATTGAAGTTGAAATTGAAGTTGCAATTGAAGTTGAAATTGAAGTTGAAATTGAAGTTAAAATTGAAGTTGAAATTGAAGTTGAAATTGAAGTTGAAATTGAAGTTGAAATTGAAGTTGAAATTGAAGTTGAAATTGAAGTTGAAATTGAAGTTAAAATTGAAGTTGAATTTGAAGTTGAAGTTGAAGTTGAAATTGAAGTTGAAATTGAAGTTGAAATTGAAGTTGAAATTGAAGTTGAAATTGAAGTTGAAATTGAAGTTGAAATTGAAGTTGAAATTGAAGTTGAAATTGAAGTTGAAATTGGAGTTGAAATTGAAGTTGAAATTGAAGTTGAAATTGAAGTTGAAATTGAAGTTAAAATAGAAGTTGAAATTGAAGTTGAAATTGAAGTTGAAATTGAAGTTGAAATTGAAGTTGAAATTGAAGTTAAAATTGAAGTTGAATTTGAAGTTGAAGTTGAAGTTGAATTTGAAGTTGAACTTGAAAGTGAAGTTGAAGTTGAAGTTGAAGTTAAGTTGAAGTTCAAGTTAAAATTGAAATTGAAATTGAAGTTGAAATTGAAGTTGCAATTGAAGTTGAAATTGAAGTTGAAATTGAAGTTGAAATTGAAGTTGAAATTAAAGTTGAAATTGAAGTTGAAACTGAAGTTGAAATTGAAGTTGAAATTGAAGTTGAAATTGAAGTTGAAATTGGAGATGAAATTGAAGTTGAAATTGAAGTTGAAATTGAAAGTTAAAGTTGAAGTTAAGTTGAAGTTGAAGTTAAGTTTGAAATTGAAGTTTAAGTTGAATTTGAAATTAAAATTGAAGTTGAAATTGAAGTTGAAATTGAAGTTGAAATTGAAGTTGAAATTGAAGTTGAAATTGAAGTTGAAATTGAAGTTGAAATTGAAGTAGAAATTGAAGTTGAAATTTAAGTTGAAATTGAAGTTGAAATTGAAGTTGAAATTGAAGTTGAAATTGAAGTTGAAATTGAAGTTGAAATTGAAGTTGAAATTGAAGTTGAAGTTGAATTTAAGTTGAAGTTCAAGTTAAGTTTGAATATTGAAGTTGAAGTTGTAATTGAAGTTGAAATTGAAGTTGAAATTCAAGTTAAAATTGAAATTGAAACTGAAGTTGAAATTGAAGTTGAAATTGAAGTTGAAATTGAAGTTGAAATTGAAGTTGAAATTGAAGTTGAAATTGAAGTTGAAATTGAAGTTGAAATTGAAGTTGAAATTGAAGTTGAAATTGGAGTTGAAATTGAAGTTGAAATTGAAGTTGAAATTGAAGTTGAAATTGAAGTTAAAATTGAAGTTGAAATTGAAGTTAAAATTGAAGTTGAAATTGAAGTTGAAATTGAAGTTGAAATTGAAGTTAAAATTGAAGTTGAATTTGAAGTTGAAGTTGAAGTTGAATTTGAAGTTGAACTTGAAAGTGAAGTTGAAGTTGAAGTTGAAATTAAGTTGAAGTTCAAGTTAAAATTGAAATTGAAATTGAAGTTGAAATTGAAGTTGCAATTGAAGTTGAAATTGAAGTTGAAATTGAAGTTGAAATTGAAGTTGAAATTAAAGTTGAAATTGTAGTTGAAACTGAAGTTGAAATTGAAGTTGAAATTGAAGTTGAAATTGAAGTTGAAATTGAAGTTGAAATTGAAGTTGAAATTGGAGTTGAATTTGAAGTTGAAATTGAAGTTGAAATTGAAGTTGAAATTGAAAGTTGAAATTGAAATTGAAATTGAACTTGAAGTTGAAATTGAAGTTGAAGTTGAAGTTGAAATTGAAGTTGAAATTGAAGTTGAAATTGAAGTTGAAATTGAAGTTGAAATTGAAGTTGAAATTGAAGTTGAAATTGAAGTTGAAATTGAAGTTGAAATTGAAGTTGAAATTGGAGTTGAAATTGAAGTTGAAATTGAAGTTGAAATTGAAGTTGAAATTGAAGTTAAAATTGAAGTTGAAATTGAAGTTGAAATTGAAGTTGAAATTGAAGTTGAAATTGAAGTTAAAATTGAAGTTGAATTTGAAGTTGAAGTTGAAGTTGAAATTGAAGTTGAAATTGAAGTTGAAATTTAAGTAAAAATTGAACTTGAAATTGAAGTTGAAATTGAAGTTGAAATTGAAGTTGAAATTGGAGTTGAAATTGAAGTTGAAATTGAAGTTGAAATTGAAGTTGAAATTGAAGTTAAAATTGAAGTTGAAATTGAAGTTGAAATTGAAGTTGAAATTGAAGTTGAAATTGAAGTTAAAATTGAAGTTGAATTTGAAGTTGAAGTTGAAGTTGAATTTGAAGTTGAACTTGAAAGTGAAGTTGAAGTTGAAGTTGAAGTTAAGTTGAAGTTCAAGTTAAAATTGAAATTGAAATTGAAGTTGAAATTGAAGTTGCAATTGAAGTTGAAATTGAAGTTGAAATTGAAGTTAAAATTGAAGTTGAAATTGAAGTTGAAATTGAAGTTGAAATTGAAGTTGAAATTGAAGTTGAAATTGAAGTTGAAATTGAAGTTGAAATTGAAGTTAAAATTGAAGTTGAATTTGAAGTTGAAGTTGAAGTTGAAATTGAAGTTGAAATTGAAGTTGAAATTGAAGTTGAAATTGAAGTTGAAATTGAAGTTGAAATTGAAGTTGAAATTGAAGTTGAAATTGGAGTTGAAATTGAAGTTGAAATTGAAGTTGAAATTGAAGTTGAAATTGAAGTTAAAATAGAAGTTGAAATTGAAGTTGAAATTGAAGTTGAAATTGAAGTTGAAATTGAAGTTGAAATTGAAGTTAAAATTGAAGTTGAATTTGAAGTTGAAGTTGAAGTTGAATTTGAAGTTGAACTTGAAAGTGAAGTTGAAGTTGAAGTTGAAGTTAAGTTGAAGTTCAAGTTAAAATTGAAATTGAAATTGAAGTTGAAATTGAAGTTGCAATTGAAGTTGAAATTGAAGTTGAAATTGAAGTTAAAATTGAAGTTGAAATTGAAGTTGAAATTGAAGTTGAAATTGAAGTTGAAATTGAAGTTGAAATTGAAGTTGAAATTGAAGTTGAAATTGAAGTTAAAATTGAAGTTGAATTTGAAGTTGAAGTTGAAGTTGAAATTGAAGTTGAAATTGAAGTTGAAATTGAAGTTGAAATTGAAGTTGAAATTGAAGTTGAAATTGAAGTTGAAATTGAAGTTGAAATTGAAGTTAAAATAGAAGTTGAAATTGAAGTTGAAATTGAAGTTGAAATTGAAGTTGAAATTGAAGTTGAAATTGAAGTTAAAATTGAAGTTGAATTTGAAGTTGAAGTTGAAGTTGAATTTGAAGTTGAACTTGAAAGTGAAGTTGAAGTTGAAGTTGAAGTTAAGTTGAAGTTCAAGTTAAAATTGAAATTGAAATTGAAGTTGAAATTGAAGTTGCAATTGAAGTTGAAATTGAAGTTGAAATTGAAGTTGAAATTAAAGTTGAAATTGAAGTTGAAACTGAAGTTGAAATTGAAGTTGAAATTGAAGTTGAAATTGAAGTTGAAATTGGAGATGAAATTGAAGTTGAAATTGAAGTTGAAATTGAAAGTTAAAGTTGAAGTTAAGTTGAAGTTGAAGTTAAGTTTGAAATTGAAGTTTAAGTTGAATTTGAAATTAAAATTGAAGTTGAAATTGAAGTTGAAATTGAAGTTGAAATTGAAGTTGAAATTGAAGTTGAAATTGAAGTTGAAATTGAAGTTGAAATTGAAGTTGAAATTGAAGTAGAAATTGAAGTTGAAATTGAAGTTGAAATTGAAGTTGAAATTGAAGTTGAAATTGAAGTTGAAATTGAAGTTGAAATTGAAGTTGAAATTGAAGTTGAAATTGAAGTTGAAATTGAAGTTGAAATTGAAGTTGAAATTGAAGTTGAAATTGAAGTTGAAATTGAAGTTGAAATTGAAGTTGAAATTGAAGTTGAAATTGAAAGTTGAAATTGAAATTGAAATTGAACTTGAAGTTGAAATTGAAGTTGAAGTTGAAGTTGAAATTGAAGTTGAAATTGAAGTTGAAATTGAAGTTGAAATTGAAGTTGAAATTGAAGTTGAAATTGAAGTTGAAATTGAAGTTGAAATTGAAGTTGAAATTGAAGTTGAAATTGGAGTTGAAATTGAAGTTGAAATTGAAGTTGAAATTGAAGTTGAAATTGAAGTTAAAATTGAAGTTGAAATTGAAGTTGAAATTGAAGTTGAAATTGAAGTTGAAATTGAAGTTAAAATTGAAGTTGAATTTGAAGTTGAAGTTGAAGTTGAAATTGAAGTTGAAATTGAAGTTGAAATTTAAGTAAAAATTGAACTTGAAATTGAAGTTGAAATTGAAGTTGAAATTGAAGTTGAAATTGGAGTTGAAATTGAAGTTGAAATTGAAGTTGAAATTGAAGTTGAAATTGAAGTTAAAATTGAAGTTGAAATTGAAGTTGAAATTGAAGTTGAAATTGAAGTTGAAATTGAAGTTAAAATTGAAGTTGAATTTGAAGTTGAAGTTGAAGTTGAATTTGAAGTTGAACTTGAAAGTGAAGTTGAAGTTGAAGTTGAAGTTAAGTTGAAGTTCAAGTTAAAATTGAAATTGAAATTGAAGTTGAAATTGAAGTTGCAATTGAAGTTGAAATTGAAGTTGAAATTGAAGTTAAAATTGAAGTTGAAATTGAAGTTGAAATTGAAGTTGAAATTGAAGTTGAAATTGAAGTTGAAATTGAAGTTGAAATTGAAGTTGAAATTGAAGTTAAAATTGAAGTTGAATTTGAAGTTGAAGTTGAAGTTGAAATTGAAGTTGAAATTGAAGTTGAAATTGAAGTTGAAATTGAAGTTGAAATTGAAGTTGAAATTGAAGTTGAAATTGAAGTTGAAATTGGAGTTGAAATTGAAGTTGAAATTGAAGTTGAAATTGAAGTTGAAATTGAAGTTAAAATAGAAGTTGAAATTGAAGTTGAAATTGAAGTTGAAATTGAAGTTGAAATTGAAGTTGAAATTGAAGTTAAAATTGAAGTTGAATTTGAAGTTGAAGTTGAAGTTGAATTTGAAGTTGAACTTGAAAGTGAAGTTGAAGTTGAAGTTGAAGTTAAGTTGAAGTTCAAGTTAAAATTGAAATTGAAATTGAAGTTGAAATTGAAGTTGCAATTGAAGTTGAAATTGAAGTTGAAATTGAAGTTAAAATTGAAGTTGAAATTGAAGTTGAAATTGAAGTTGAAATTGAAGTTGAAATTGAAGTTGAAATTGAAGTTGAAATTGAAGTTGAAATTGAAGTTAAAATTGAAGTTGAATTTGAAGTTGAAGTTGAAGTTGAAATTGAAGTTGAAATTGAAGTTGAAATTGAAGTTGAAATTGAAGTTGAAATTGAAGTTGAAATTGAAGTTGAAATTGAAGTTGAAATTGAAGTTAAAATAGAAGTTGAAATTGAAGTTGAAATTGAAGTTGAAATTGAAGTTGAAATTGAAGTTGAAATTGAAGTTAAAATTGAAGTTGAATTTGAAGTTGAAGTTGAAGTTGAATTTGAAGTTGAACTTGAAAGTGAAGTTGAAGTTGAAGTTGAAGTTAAGTTGAAGTTCAAGTTAAAATTGAAATTGAAATTGAAGTTGAAATTGAAGTTGCAATTGAAGTTGAAATTGAAGTTGAAATTGAAGTTGAAATTAAAGTTGAAATTGAAGTTGAAACTGAAGTTGAAATTGAAGTTGAAATTGAAGTTGAAATTGAAGTTGAAATTGGAGATGAAATTGAAGTTGAAATTGAAGTTGAAATTGAAAGTTAAAGTTGAAGTTAAGTTGAAGTTGAAGTTAAGTTTGAAATTGAAGTTTAAGTTGAATTTGAAATTAAAATTGAAGTTGAAATTGAAGTTGAAATTGAAGTTGAAATTGAAGTTGAAATTGAAGTTGAAATTGAAGTTGAAATTGAAGTTGAAATTGAAGTTGAAATTGAAGTAGAAATTGAAGTTGAAATTGAAGTTGAAATTGAAGTTGAAATTGAAGTTGAAATTGAAGTTGAAATTGAAGTTGAAATTGAAGTTGAAATTGAAGTTGAAATTGAAGTTGAAATTGAAGTTGAAATTGAAGTTGAAATTGAAGTTGAAATTGAAGTTGAAATTGAAGTTGAAATTGAAGTTGAAATTGAAATTGAAATTGAAGTTAAAATTGAAGTTGAAATTGAAGTTGAATTTGAAGTTGAAATTGAAGTTGAAATTGAAGTTGAAATTTCAGTTGAAATTTAAGTTGAAATTGAAGTTGAAATTGAAGTTGCAATTGAAGTTGAAATTCAAGTTGAAATTCAAGTTGAAATTAAAGTTGAAATTGAAGTTGAAACTGAAGTTGAAATTGAAGTTGAAATTGAAGTTGAAATTGAAGTTGAAATTGGAGTTGAAATTGAAGTTGAAATTGAAGTTGAAATTGAAAGTTAAAATTGAAATTGAAATTGAACTTGAAGTTGAAATTGAAGTTGAAGTTGAAGTTGAAATTGAAGTTGAAATTGAAGTTGAAATTGAAGTTGAAATTGAAGTTGAAATTGAAGTTAAAATTGAAGTTGAATTTGAAGTTGAAGTTGAAGTTGAATTTGAAGTTGAACTTGAAAGTGAAGTTGAAGTTGAAGTTAAGTTGAAGTTCAAGTTAAAATTGAAATTGAAATTAAAGTTGAAATTGAAGTTGCAATTGAAGTTGAAATTGAAGTTGAAATTGAAGTTGAAATTGAAGTTGAAATTGAAGTTGAAATTGAAGTTGAAATTGAAGTAGAAATTGAAGTTGAAATTGAAGTTGAAATTGAAGTTGAAATTGAAGTTGAAATTGAAGTTGAAATTGAAGTTGAAATTGAAGTTGAAATTGAAGTTGAAATTGAAGTTGAAATTGAAGTTGAAATTGAAGTTGAAATTGAAGTTGAAATTGAAGTTGAAATTGAAGTTGAAATTGAAGTTGAAATTGAAATTGAAATTGAAGTTAAAATTGAAGTTGAAATTGAAGTTGAATTTGAAGTTGAAATTGAAGTTGAAATTGAAGTTGAAATTTCAGTTGAAATTTAAGTTGAAATTGAAGTTGAAATTGAAGTTGCAATTGAAGTTGAAATTCAAGTTGAAATTCAAGTTGAAATTAAAGTTGAAATTGAAGTTGAAACTGAAGTTGAAATTGAAGTTGAAATTGAAGTTGAAATTGAAGTTGAAATTGGAGTTGAAATTGAAGTTGAAATTGAAGTTGAAATTGAAAGTTAAAATTGAAATTGAAATTGAACTTGAAGTTGAAATTGAAGTTGAAGTTGAAGTTGAAATTGAAGTTGAAATTGAAGTTGAAATTGAAGTTGAAATTGAAGTTGAAATTGAAGTTAAAATTGAAGTTGAATTTGAAGTTGAAGTTGAAGTTGAATTTGAAGTTGAACTTGAAAGTGAAGTTGAAGTTGAAGTTAAGTTGAAGTTCAAGTTAAAATTGAAATTGAAATTAAAGTTGAAATTGAAGTTGCAATTGAAGTTGAAATTGATGTTGAAATTGAAGTTGAAATTAAAGTTGAAATTGAAGTTGAAACTGAAGTTGAAATTGAAGTTGAAATTGAAGTGGAAATTGAAGTTGAAATTGAAGTTGAAATTGAAGTTGAAATTGAAAGTTGCAATTGAAATTGAAATTGAACTTGAAGTTGAAATTGAAGTTGAAATTGAAGTTGAAATTGAAGTTAAAATTGAAGTTTAAGTTTAATTGAAGTTAAAGTTGAAGATGAATTTGAAGTTGAACTTGAAAGTGAAGTTGAAGTTGAAGTTGAAGTTAAGTTGAAGATGAATTTGAAGTTGAATTTGAAAGTGAAGTTGAAGTTAAAGTTGAAGTTAAGTTGAAGTTGAAGTTAAGTTTGAAATTGAAGTTTAAGTTGAATTTGAAATTAAAATGGAAGTTGAAATTGAAGTTGAAATTGAAGTTTAATTTGAAGTTGAAGTTAAAGTTGAAGTTGAAGTTAAAGTTAAAGTTTGAAGTTGAAATTAAAGTTGAAATTAAAGTTGAAATTGAAGTTGAAATTAAAGTTGAAGTTGAAGTTAAAATTGAAGTAGAAATTGAAGTTGAAACTGAAGTTGAATTTTAAGTTGAAATTGAAGTTGAAATTGTAGTTGAAATTGAAGTTGAAATTGAAGTTGAAATTGAAGTTGAAATTGAAGTTGAAATTGAAGTTGAAATTGAAGTTCAAATTGAAGTTCAAATTGAAGTTGAAACTAAAGTTGAAGTTGAAGTTGAAATTAAAGTTGAAGTTGAAGTTAAAATTGAAGTAAAAATTGAAGTTAAAATTGAAGTTGAAAGTGAAGTTGAAATTGAAATTGAAATTGAAGTTGAAATTGAAGTTGAAATTGAAGTTGAAATTGGAGTTGAAATTGATGTTGAAATTTAAGTTGAAGTTGAAATTGAAGTTGAAATTGAAGTTTAATTTGAAGTTGAAGTTAAAGTTGAAGTTGAAGTTAAAGTTAAAGTTTGAAGTTGAAATTAAAGTTGAAATTAAAGTTGAAATTGAAGTTGAAATTAAAGTTGAAGTTGAAGTTAAAATTGAAGTAGAAATTGAAGTTGAAACTGAAGTTGAATTTTAAGTTGAAATTGAAGTTGAAATTGTAGTTGAAATTGAAGTTGAAATTGAAGTTGAAATTGAAGTTGAAATTGAAGTTGAAATTGAAGTTGAAATTGAAGTTGAAATTGAAGTTCAAATTGAAGTTCAAATTGAAGTTGAAACTAAAGTTGAAGTTGAAGTTGAAATTTAAGTTGAAATTGAAGTTGAAATTGAAGTTGAAATTGAAGTTGAAATTGAAGTTAAAATTAAAGTTGAATTTGAAGTTGAAGTTGAAGTTGAATTTGAAGTTGAACTTGAAAGTGAAGTTGAAGTTGAAGTTGAAGTTAAGTTGAAGTTCAAGTTAAAATTGAAATTGAAATTGAAGTTGAAATTGAAGTTGCAATTGAAGTTGAAATTGAAGTTGAAATTGAAGTTAAAATTGAAGTTGAAATTGAAGTTGAAATTGAAGTTGAAATTGAAGTTGAAATTGAAGTTGAAATAGAAGTTAAAATTGAAGTTGAATTTGAAGTTGAAGTTGAAGTTGAAATTGAAGTTGAAATTGAAGTTGAAATTGAAGTTGAAATTGAAGTTGAAATTGAAGTTGAAATTGAAGTTGAAATTGAAGTTGAAATTGGAGTTGAAATTGAAGTTGAAATTGAAGTTGAAATTGAAGTTGAAATTGAAGTTAAAATAGAAGTTGAAATTGAAGTTGAAATTGAAGTTGAAATTGAAGTTGAAATTGAAGTTGAAATTGAAGTTAAAATTGAAGTTGAATTTGAAGTTGAAGTTGAAGTTGAATTTGAAGTTGAACTTGAAAGTGAAGTTGAAGTTGAAGTTGAAGTTAAGTTGAAGTTCAAGTTAAAATTGAAATTGAAATTGAAGTTGAAATTGAAGTTGCAATTGAAGTTGAAATTGAAGTTGAAATTGAAGTTGAAATTAAAGTTGAAATTGAAGTTGAAACTGAAGTTGAAATTGAAGTTGAAATTGAAGTTGAAATTGAAGTTGAAATTGGAGATGAAATTGAAGTTGAAATTGAAGTTGAAATTGAAAGTTAAAGTTGAAGTTAAGTTGAAGTTGAATTTAAGTTTGAAATTGAAGTTTAAGTTGAATTTGAAATTAAAATTGAAGTTGAAATTGAAGTTGAAATTGAAGTTGAAATTGAAGTTGAAATTGAAGTTGAAATTGAAGTTGAAATTGAAGTTGAAATTGAAGTTGAAATTGAAGTAGAAATTGAAGTTGAAATTGAAGTTGAAATTGAAGTTGAAATTGAAGTTGAAATTGAAGTTGAAATTGAAGTTAAAATTGAAGTTGAAATTGAAGTTGAAATTGAAGTTGAAATTGAAGTTGAAATTGAAGTTGAAATTGAAGTTGAAATTGAAGTTGAAATTGAAGTTGAAATTGAAGTTGAAATTGAAGTTGAAATTGAAGTTGAAATTGAAATTGAAATTGAAGTTAAAATTGAAGTTGAAATTGAAGTTGAATTTGAAGTTGAAATTGAAGTTGAAATTGAAGTTGAAATTTCAGTTGAAATTTAAGTTGAAATTGAAGTTGAAATTGAAGTTGCAATTGAAGTTGAAAATCAAGTTGAAATTCAAGTTGAAATTAAAGTTGAAATTGAAGTTGAAACTGAAGTTGAAATTGAAGTTGAAATTGAAGTTGAAATTGAAGTTGAAATTGGAGTTGAAATTGAAGTTGAAATTGAAAGTTAAAATTGAAATTGAAATTGAACTTGAAGTTGAAATTGAAGTTGAAGTTGAAGTTGAAATTGAAGTTGAAATTGAAGTTGAAATTGAAGTTGAAATTGAAGTTGAAATTGAAGTTAAAATTGAAGTTGAATTTGAAGTTGAAGTTGAAGTTGAATTTGAAGTTGAACTTGAAAGTGAAGTTGAAGTTGAAGTTAAGTTGAAGTTCAAGTTAAAATTGAAATTGAAATTAAAGTTGAAATTGAAGTTGCAATTGAAGTTGAAATTGAAGTTGAAATTGAAGTTGAAATTAAAGTTGAAATTGAAGTTGAAACTGAAGTTGAAATTGAAGTTGAAATTGAAGTGGAAATTGAAGTTGAAATTGAAGTTGAAATTGAAGTTGAAATTGAAAGTTGCAATTGAAATTGAAATTGAACTTGAAGTTGAAATTGAAGTTGAAATTGAAGTTGAAATTGAAGTTAAAATTGAAGTTTAAGTTTAATTGAAGTTAAAGTTGAAGATGAATTTGAAGTTGAACTTGAAAGTGAAGTTGAAGTTGAAGTTGAAGTTAAGTTGAAGATGAATTTGAAGTTGAATTTGAAAGTGAAGTTGAAGTTAAAGTTGAAGTTAAGTTGAAGTTGAAGTTAAGTTTGAAATTGAAGTTTAAGTTGAATTTGAAATTAAAATGGAAGTTGAAATTGAAGTTGAAATTGAAGTTTAATTTGAAGTTGAAGTTAAAGTTGAAGTTGAAGTTAAAGTTAAAGTTTGAAGTTGAAATTAAAGTTGAAATTAAAGTTGAAATTGAAGTTGAAATTAAAGTTGAAGTTGAAGTTAAAATTGAAGTAGAAATTGAAGTTGAAACTGAAGTTGAATTTTAAGTTGAAATTGAAGTTGAAATTGTAGTTGAAATTGAAGTTGAAATTGAAGTTGAAATTGAAGTTGAAATTGAAGTTGAAATTGAAGTTGAAATTGAAGTTGAAATTGAAGTTGAAATTGAAGTTCAAATTGAAGTTCAAATTGAAGTTGAAACTAAAGTTGAAGTTGAAGTTGAAATTAAAGTTGAAGTTGAAGTTAAAATTGAAGTAAAAATTGAAGTTAAAATTGAAGTTGAAAGTGAAGTTGAAATTGAAATTGAAATTGAAGTTGAAATTGAAGTTGAAATTGAAGTTGAAATTGGAGTTGAAATTGATGTTGAAATTTAAGTTGAAGTTGAGTTTGAAGTTGAAATTGAAGTTAAAGTTGAATTTGAAAGTAAAGATGAAGTTAAAGTTGAATTTGAAGTTGATGTTGAATTTAAAGTTGAAGTTGAAGTTGAAGTTGAAATTGAAATTGAAATTGAAGTTGAAATTGAAGTTAAAATTGAAGTTGAAAATGAAGTTAAAATTGAAGTTGAAATTGAAGTTGAAATTGAAGTTAAAATTGAAGTTCAAATTGAAGTTGAAACTCAAGTTGAAATTGAAGTTGAAATTGAAGTTAAAGTTGAAATTGAAATTAAAGATGAAGTTGAAGTTGAATTTGAAGTTGATGTTGAATTTAAAGTTGAAGTTGAAGTTGAAGTTGAAATTGAAATTGAAATTGAATTTGAAATTGAATTTAAAATTGAAGTTGAAATTGAAGTTAAAATTGAAGTTGAAATTGAAGTTGAAATTGAAGTTAAAATTGAAGTTGAAATTGAAGTTAAAACTCAAGTTGAAATTGAAGTTGAAATTGAAGTTGAAATTGAAGTTGAAATTGGAGTTGAAATTGAAGTTGAAATTGAAGTTAAAATTGAAGTTAAAATTGAAGTTGACAGTAAAGTTAAAGTTGAAGTTTAAGTTTAAGTTGAAGTTAAAGTTGATGTAAAGTTGAACTTGAAGTTGAACTTGAAGGTGAAGTTAAAGTTGAAGTTAAGTTTGAAATTGAAGTTGAAGTTGAATTCGAAGTTGAACTTGAAGTTGAAGTTAAATTTAAAGTTGAAATTGAAGTTGAAGTTGAATTTGAAGTTGAAGTTGAAGTGGAAATTGAAGTTGAAATTGAAGTTGAAGTTGAAATTGAAGTTGAATTTGAAGTTAAAATTGAAGTTGAATTTGAAGTTGAAATTGAAGTTGAAATTGAAGTTGAAATTGAAAGTTAAAATTGAAGTTGAAATTGAAGTTGAAAGGAAATTGAAGTTGAAGTTAAGTTTGAAATTGAAATTGAAGTAGAAATTGAAGTTGAAATTGAAGTTGAAATTGAAGTTGAAATTGAAGTTGAAATTGAAGTTCAAATTGAAGTTCAAATTGAAGTTGAAACTAAAGTTGAAGTTGAAGTTGAAATTAAAGTTGAAGTTGAAGTTAAAATTGAAGTAAAAATTGAAGTTAAAATTGAAGTTGAAAGTGAAGTTGAAATTGAAGTTGAAATTGAAGTTGAAATTGGAGTTGAAATTGATGTTGAAATTTAAGTTGAAGTTGAGTTTGATGTTGAAATTGAAGTTAAAGTTGAATTTGAAAGTAAAGATAAAGTTAAAGTTGAATTTGAAGTTGATGTTGAATTTAAAGTTGAAGTTGAAGTTGAAGTTGAAATTGAAATTGAAATTGAAGTTGAAATTGAAGTTAAAATTGAAGTTGAAAATGAAGTTAAAATTGAAGTTGAAATTGAAGTTGAAATTGAAGTTGAAAGGAAGTTGAAGTTGAAGTTAAGTTTGAAATTGAAGTTGAAGTTGAAATTGAAGTTGAAATTGAAGTTAAATTTGAAGTTAAAATTGAAGTTGAATTTGAATTTGAAATTGAAGTTGAAATTGAAGTTGAAATTGAAAGTTAAAATTGAAGTTGAAATTGAAGTTGAAAGGAAGTTGAAGTTGAAGTTAAGTTTGAAATTGAAGTTGAAGTTGAATTTGAAGTTGAAGTTGAAGTGGAAATTGAAGTTGAAATTGAAGTTGAAGTTGAAATTGAAGTTGAATTTGAAGTTAAAATTGAAGTTGAATTTGAAGTTGAAATTGAAGTTGAAATTGAAGTTGAAATTGAAAGTTAAAATTGAAGTTGAAATTGAAGTTGAAAGGAAGTTGAAGTTGAAGTTAAGTTTGAAATTGAAGTTGAAGTTGAAATTGAAGTTGAAATTGAAGTTCAAATTGAAGTTCAAATTGAAGTTGAAACTAAAGTTGAAGTTGAAGTTGAAATTAAAGTTGAAGTTGAAGTTAAAATTGAAGTAAAAATTGAAGTTAAAATTGAAGTTGAAAGTGAAGTTGAAATTGAAATTGAAATTGAAGTTGAAATTGAAGTTGAAATTGAAGTTGAAATTGGAGTTGAAATTGATGTTGAAATTTAAGTTGAAGTTGAGTTTGAAGTTGAAATTGAAGTTAAAGTTGAATTTGAAAGTAAAGATGAAGTTAAAGTTGAATTTGAAGTTGATGTTGAATTTAAAGTTGAAGTTGAAGTTGAAGTTGAAATTGAAATTGAAATTGAAGTTGAAATTGAAGTTAAAATTGAAGTTGAAAATGAAGTTAAAATTGAAGTTGAAATTGAAGTTGAAATTGAAGTTAAAATTGAAGTTCAAATTGAAGTTGAAACTCAAGTTGAAATTGAAGTTGAAATTGAAGTTAAAGTTGAAATTGAAATTAAAGATAAAGTTGAAGTTGAATTTGAAGTTGATGTTGAATTTAAAGTTGAAGTTGAAGTTGAAGTTGAAATTGAAATTGAAATTGAATTTGAAATTGAATTTAAAATTGAAGTTGAAATTGAAGTTAAAATTGAAGTTGAAATTGAAGTTGAAATTGAAGTTAAAATTGAAGTTGAAATTGAAGTTAAAACTCAAGTTGAAATTGAAGTTGAAATTGAAGTTGAAATTGAAGTTGAAATTGAAGTTGAAATTGGAGTTGAAATTGAAGTTGAAATTGAAGTTAAAATTGAAGTTAAAATTGAAGTTGACAGTAAAGTTAAAGTTGAAGTTTAAGTTTAAGTTGAAGTTAAAGTTGATGTAAAGTTGAACTTGAAGTTGAACTTGAAGGTGAAGTTAAAGTTGAAGTTAAGTTTGAAATTGAAGTTGAAGTTGAATTCGAAGTTGAACTTGAAGTTGAAGTTAAATTTAAAGTTGAAATTGAAGTTGAAGTTGAATTTGAAGTTGAAGTTGAAGTGGAAATTGAAGTTGAAATTGAAGTTGAAGTTGAAATTGAAGTTGAATTTGAAGTTAAAATTGAAGTTGAATTTGAAGTTGAAATTGAAGTTGAAATTGAAGTTGAAATTGAAAGTTAAAATTGAAGTTGAAATTGAAGTTGAAAGGAAATTGAAGTTGAAGTTAAGTTTGAAATTGAAATTGAAGTAGAAATTGAAGTTGAAATTGAAGTTGAAATTGAAGTTGAAATTGAAGTTGAAATTGAAGTTCAAATTGAAGTTCAAATTGAAGTTGAAACTAAAGTTGAAGTTGAAGTTGAAATTAAAGTTGAAGTTGAAGTTAAAATTGAAGTAAAAATTGAAGTTAAAATTGAAGTTGACAGTAAAGTTAAAGTTGAAGTTTAAGTTTAAGTTGAAGTTAAAGTTGATGTAAAGTTGAACTTGAAGTTGAACTTGAAGGTGAAGTTAAAGTTGAAGTTAACTTTGAAATTGAAGTTGAAGTTGAATTCGAAGTTGAACTTGAAGTTGAAGTTAAATTTAAAGTTGAAATTGAAGTTGAAATTGAAGTTGAAATTGAAAGTTAAAATTGAAGTTGAAATTGAAGTTGAAAGGAAGTTGAAGTTGAAGTTAAGTTTGAAATTGAAGTTGAAGTTGAAATTGAAGTTGAAATTGAAGTTAAATTTGAAGTTAAAATTGAAGTTGAATTTGAAGTTGAAATTGAAGTTGAAATTGAAGTTGAAATTGAAAGTTAAAATTGAAGTTGAAATTGAAGTTGAAAGGAAGTTGAAGTTGAAGTTAAGTTTGAAATTGAAGTTGAAGTTGAATTTGAAGTTGAAGTTGAAGTGGAAATTGAAGTTGAAATTGAAGTTGAAGTTGAAATTGAAGTTGAATTTGAAGTTAAAATTGAAGTTGAATTTGAAGTTGAAATTGAAGTTGAAATTGAAGTTGAAATTGAAAGTTAAAATTGAAGTTGAAATTGAAGTTGAAAGGAAGTTGAAGTTGAAGTTAAGTTTGAAATTGAAATTGAAGTTGAAACTGAAGTTGAAATTGAAGTTGAAATTGAAATTGAAATTGAAGTTGAAATTGAAATTGAAGTTGAAATTGAAGTTGAAGTGGAGTTTGAAGTGGAGTTTGAAGTTGAAATTGAAGTTGAAATTGAAGTTGAAATTGAAGTTGAAATTGAAGTTAAAATTGAAGTTGAAAGTAAAGTTAAAGTTTAAGTTTAAGTTGAAGTTGAAGTTAAAGTTGATGTAAAGTTGAACTTGAAGTTGAACTTGAAGGTGAAGATGAAGTTGAAGTTAAGTTTGAAATTGAAGTTGAAGTTGAAATTGAAGTTGAAATTGAAGTTGAAGTGGAGTTTGAAGTTGAAATTGAAGTTGAAGTTGAATTTGAAATTAAAGATGAAGTTGAAGTTGAATTTGAAGTTGATGTTGAATTTAAAGTTGAAGTTGAAGTTGAAGTTGAAGTTGAAGTTGAATTTGAAGTTGAAATTGAAGTTAAATTTGAAGTTGAAGTTGAAGAGGAAGTTGAAGTTGAAATTGAAGTTGAAGTTGAAATTGAAGTTGAAATTGATGTTAAAATTGAAGGTGAAGATGAAGTTGAAGTTAAGTTTGAAATTGAAGTTGAAGTTGGAATTGAAGTTGAAATTGAAGTTGAAGTTGAGTTTGAAGTTGAAACTTTAAACATTCAACCTTAAACGTTCAACCTTAAACATTCAACCTTAAACGTTCAACCTTAAATGTTAAACCTTAAACATTCAACCTTAACTGTGAAACCTTAAATGTTCAACCTTAAACGTTCAACCTTAAACGTTCAACCTTAAATGTTCAACCTTAAACGTTCAACCTTAAACGTTCAACCTTAAACGTTCAACGTTAAACGTTCAACCTTAAACGTTCAACCTTAAATGTTCAACATTAAACGTTCAACCTTAAATGTTAAACCTTAAACATTCAACCTTAACTGTGAAACCTTAAATGTTCAACCTTAAACGTTCAACCTTAAACGTTCAACCTTAAATGTTCAACCTTAAACGTTCAACCTTAAACGTTCAACCTTAAATGTTCAACGTTAAACGTTCAACCTTAAACGTTCAACCTTATTGTTCAACATTAAACGTTCAACATTAAACGTTCAACATTAAACGTTCAAACTTAAACATTCAACCTTAAACGTTCAACCTTAAACGTTCAACCTTAAATGTTCAACCTTAAACGTTCAATCTTAAACGTTCAACCTTAAACGTTCGACGTTAAACGTTCGACCTTAAACGTTCAACCTTAAACGTTCAACATTAAACGTTCAACATTAAACGTTCAAACTTAAACATTCAACCTTAAACGTTCAACCTTAAACGTTCAACCTTAAACATGAAACCTTAAACGTTCAACCTTAAACGTTCAACCTTAAACATTCAACCTTAAACGTTCAACCTTAAACGTTCAACCTTAAACGT
Source organism: Brachycybe producta (assembly GCA_036925085.1). NCBI lineage: Eukaryota > Metazoa > Arthropoda > Diplopoda > Playtdesmida > Andrognathidae > Brachycybe > Brachycybe producta. The sequence goes on along the minus strand of JAUPFP010000134.1, from coordinate 112,219 downwards.
ACAACCTTAAACGTTCAACCTTAAACGTTCAATCTTAAACGTTCAACCTTAAACGTTCAACGTTAAACGTTCAACCTTAAACGTTCAACCTTAAACGTTCAACATTAAACGTTCAACATTAAACGTTCAACATTAAACGTTCAAACTTAAACATTCAACCTTAAACGTTCAACCTTAAACGTTCAACCTTAAACGTTCAACCTTAAACGAACAACCTTAAATGTTCAACCTTAAACGTTCAACCTTAAATGTTCAACCTTAAACGTTCAACCTTAAACATTCAACCTTAAACATTCAACCTTAAACGTTCAACCTTAAACGTTCAACCTTAAACGTTCAACCTTAAACGTTCAACCTTAAACGTTAAACCTTAAACGTTCAACCATAAACGTTCAACCTTAAACGTGAAACCTTAAACGTGAAACATTAAACGATCAACCTTAAACGTTCAACCTTAAATGTTCAACCTTAAACGTTGAACCTTAAATGTTCAACCTTAAACGTTCAACCTTAAACGTTCAACCTTAAACGTTCAACCTTAAACGTTCAACCTTAAAGGTTCAACCTTAAACGTTCAACCTTAAACTTTCAACCTTAAACGTTCAACCTTAAACGTTCAACCTTAAACGTTCAACCTTAAACGTTCAACCTTAAACGTTCAACCTTAAACGTTCAACCTTAAACGTTCAACCTTAAACGTTCAACCTTAAACGTTCAACCTTAAACGTTCAACCTTAAACGTTCAACCTTAAACGTTCAACCTTAAACGTTCAACCTTAAACGTTCAACCTTAAACGTTCAACCTTAAACGTTCAAAATTAAACGTTCAACCTTAAACGTTCAACCTTAAACGTTCAACCTTAAACGTTCAACCTTAAACGTTCAACCTTAAACGTTCAACCTTAAACGTTCAACCTTAAACGTTCAACCTTAAACGTTCAACCTTAAACGTTCAGCCTTAAACGTTCAATCTTAAACGTTCAACCTTAAACGTTCAACGTTAAATGTTCAACCTTAAACGTTCAACCTTAAACGTTCAACCTTAAACGTTCAACCTTAAACGTTCAACCTTAAACGTTCAACCTTAAACGTTCAACCTTAAACGTTCAACCTTAAACGTTCAACCTTAATTGTTCAACCTTAAACGTTCAATCTTAAACGTTCAAAATTAAACGTTCAACGTTAAACGTTCAACCTTAAACGTTCAACCTTAATCGTTCAACATTAAACGTTCAACATTAAACGTTCAAACTTAAACATTCAACCTTAAACGTTCAACCTTAAACGTTCAACCTTAAACGTTCAACCTTAAACGTTCTATCTTAAACGTTCAACCTTAAACGTTCGACGTTAAACGTTCGACCTTAAACGTTCAACCTTAAACGTTCAACATTAAACGTTCAACATTAAACGTTCAAACTTAAACATTCAACCTTAAACGTTCAACCTTAAACGTTCAACCTTAAACGTTCAACCTAAAACATGAAACTTTAAACGTTCAACCTTAAACGTTCAACCTTAAATGTTCAACCTTAAACATTCAACCTTAAACATTCAACCTTAAACGTTCAACCTTAAACGTACAACCTTAAACGTTCAACCTTAAACGTTCAATCTTAAACGTTCAACCTTAAACGTTCAACGTTAAACGTTCAACCTTAAACGTTCAACGTTAAACGTTCAACATTAAACGTTCAACATTAAACGTTCAAACATAAACATTCAACCTTAAACGTTCAACCTTAAACGTTCAAACTGAAACGTTCAACCTTAAACGTTCAACATTAAATGTTCAACCTTAAACATTCAACCTTAAACGTTCAACCTTAAACGTTCAACCTTAAACGTACAACCTTAAACGTTCAACCTTAAACGTTCAATCTTAAACGTTCAACCTTAAACGTTCAACGTTAAACGTTCAACCTTAAACGTTCAACCTTAAACGTTCAACATTAAACGTTCAACATTAAACGTTCAACATTAAACGTTCAAACTTAAACATTCAACCTTAAGTGTTCAACCTTAAACGTTCAACCTTAAACGTTCAACCGTAAACGTTCAACCTTAAATGTTCAACCTTAAACGTTCAACCTTAAACGTTAAACCTTAAACGTTCAACCTTAAACATTCAACCTTATACGTTCAACCTTAAACGTTCAACCTTAAATGTTCCACCTTAAACGTTCCACCTTAAACGTTCAACCTTAAACATTCAACCTTAAACGTTCAACCTGAAACGTTCAACCTTAAACGTTCAACCTTAAACGTTCAACCTTAAACGTTCAACCTTAAACGTTCAACCTTAAACGTTCAACCTTAAACGTTCAACTTTAAACGTTCAACCTTAAATGTTCAACCTTAAACGTTCAACCTTAAATGGTCAACCTTAAACGTTCAACCTTAAATGTTCAATCTTAAACGTTCAACCGTAAACGTTCAACCTTAAGCGTTCAACATTAAACGTGAAACCTTAAACGTTCAACCTTAAACGTTCAACCTTAAGCGTTCAACCTTAAACGTTCAACCTTAAGCGTTCAACCTTAAACGTTCAACCTTAAATGGTCAACCTTAAACGTTCAACCTTAAACGTTCAATCTTAAATGTTCCACCTTAAACGTTCAACCTTAAACGTTCAACATGAAACATTCAACCTTAAACATTCAACCTTAAACGTTCAACCTTAAACGTTCAACCTTAAACGTTCAACCTTAAGCGTTTAACATTAAACGTTCAACCTTAAACGTTCAACCTTAAACGTTCAACCTTAAACATTCAACCTTAAACGTTCAACCTTAAACGTTCAACCTTAAACGTTCAACCTTAAACGTTCAACCTTAAACGTTCAACCTTAAACGTTCAGCCTTAAACGTTCAAATTTAAACGTTCAACCTTAAACATGAAACCTTAAACGTTCAACCTTAAACGTTCAACCTTAAACGTTCAACCTTAAACGTTCAACCTTAAACGTTCAACCTTAAACGTTCAACCTTAAACGTTCAATCTTAAACGTTCAACCTTAAACGTTCAACGTTAAACGTTCAACCTTAAACGTTCAACGTTAAACGTTCAACATTAAACGTTCAACATTAAACGTTCAACATTAAACGTTCAAACTTAAACGTTCAACCTTAAACGTTCAACCTTAAACGTTCAAACTGAAACGTTCAACCTTAAACGTTCAACATTAAACGTTCAAACTTAAACATTCAACCTTAAACGTTCAACCTTAAACGTTCAAACTGAAACGTTCAACCTTAAACGTTCAACCTTAAACGTTCAACCTTAAACGTTCAACCTTAAACGTTCAACCTTAAACGTTCAGCCTTAAACGTTCAAATTTAAACGTTCAACCTTAAACATGAAACCTTAAACGTTCAACCTTAAACGTTCAACCTTAAACGTTCAACCTTAAACGTTCAACCTTAAACGTTCAACCTTAAACGTTCAACCTTAAACGTTCAACCTTAAACGTTCAACCTAAAACGTTCAACCTTAAACGTTCAACCTTAAACGTTCAACCTTAAACGTTCAACCTTAAACGTTCAACCTTAAATGTTCAACCTTAAACGTTCAACCTTAATCGTTCAACATTAAACGTTCAACATTAAACGTTCAAACTTAAACGTTCAACCTTAAACGTTCAACCTTAAACGTTCAACCTTAAACGTTCAACCTTAAACGTTCTATCTTAAACGTTCAACCTTAAACGTTCGACGTTAAACGTTCGACCTTAAACGTTCGACCTTAAACGTTCAACATTAAACGTTCAACATTAAACGTTCAAACTTAAACATTCAACCTTAAACGTTCAACCTTAAACGTTCAACCTTAAACGTTCAACATTAAACATTCAACCTTAAACGTTCAACCTTAAACGTTCAACCTTAAACGTACAACCTTAAACGTTCAACCTTAAACGTTCAATCTTAAACGTTCAACCTTAAACGTTCAACGTTAAACGTTCAACCTTAAACGTTCAACCTTAAACGTTCAACATTAAACGTTCAACATTAAACGTTCAACAATAAACGTTCAACCTTAAACGTTCAACCTTAAACGTTCAACCTTAAACGTTCAACCTTAAACGTTCAACCTTAAACGTTCAACCTTAAACGTTCAACGTTAACCGTTCAACGTTAAACGTTCAACCTTAAATGTTCAACATTAAACGTTCAACCTTAAACGTTAAACCTTAAACGTTCAACCTTAAACGTTCAACCTTATACGTTCAACCTTAAACGTTCAACCTTAAACGTTCCACCTTAAACGTTCCACCTTAAACGTTCAACCTTAAACGTTCAACCTTAAACGTTCAACCTGAAACGTTCAACCTTAAACGTTCAACCTTAAACGTTCAACCTTAAACGTTCAACCTTAAACGTTCAACCTTAAACGTTCAACCTGAAACGTTCAACCTTAAACGTTCAACCTTAAACGTTCAACCTTAAACGTTCAACCTTAAACGTTCAACCTTAAACGTTCAACCTTAAACGTTCAACCTTAAACGTTCAACCTTAAACGTTCAACCTTAAATGTTCAACCTTAAACGTTCAACCTTAAATGGTCAACCTTATACGTTCAACCTTAAATGTTCAATCTTAAACGTTCAACCGTAAACGTTAAACCTTAAGCGTTCAACATTAAACGTGAAACCTTAAACGTTCAACCTTAAACGTTCAACCGTAAACGTTCAACCTTAAGCGTTCAACCTTAAACGTTCAACCTTAAATGGTCAACCTTAAACGTTCAATCTTAAACGTTCAACCGTAAACGTTCAACCTTAAGCGTTCAACCTTAAACGTTCAACCTTAAATGGTCAACCTTAAACGTTCAACCTTAAACGTTCAATCTTAAATGTTCCACCTTAAACGTTCAACCTTAAACGTTCAACATGAAACATTCAACCTTAAACGTTCAACCTTAAACGTTCAACCTTAAACGTTCAACCTTAAGCGTTTAACATTAAACGTTCAACCTTAAACGTTCAACCTTAAACGTTCAACCTTAAACATGAAACCTTAAACGTTCAACCTTAAACGTTCAACCTTAAACGTTCAACCTTAAACGTTCAACCTTAAACGTTCAACCTTAAACGTTCAACCTTAAACATTCAACCTTAACTGTGAAACCTTAAATGTTCAACCTTAAACGTTCAACCTTAAACATTCAACCTTAAATGTTCAACCTTAAACGTTCAACCTTAAACGTTCAACCTTAAACGTTCAACCTTAAACGTTCAACGTTAAACGTTCAACCTTAAACGTTCAACCTTAAACGTTCAACATTAAACGTTCAACCTTAAATGTTAAACCTTAAACATTCAACCTTAACTGTGAAACCTTAAATGTTCAACCTTAAACGTTCAACCTTAAACGTTCAACCTTAAATGTTCAACCTTAAACGTTCAACCTTAAACGTTCAACCTTAAACGTTCAACGTTAAACGTTCAACCTTAAACGTTCAACCTTAAACGTTCAACATTAAACGTTCAACCTTAAATGTTAAACCTTAAACATTCAACCTTAACTGTGAAACCTTAAATGTTCAACCTTAAACGTTCAACCTTAAACGTTCAACCTTAAATGTTCAACCTTAAACGTTCAACCTTAAACGTTCAACCTTAAATGTTCAACGTTAAACATTCAACCTTAAACGTTCAACCTTATTGTTCAACATTAAACGTTCAACATTAAACGTTCAACATTAAACGTTCAAACTTAAACATTCAACCTTAAACGTTCAACCTTAAACGTTCAACCTTAAATGTTCAACCTTAAACGTTCAATCTTAAACGTTCAACCTTAAACGTTCGACGTTAAACGTTCGACCTTAAACGTTCAACCTTAAACGTTCAACATTAAACGTTCAATATTAAACGTTCAAACTTAAACATTCAACCTTAAACGTTCAACCTTAAACGTTCAACCTTAAACATGAAACCTTAAACGTTCAACCTTAAACGTTCAACCTTAAACATTCAACCTTAAACGTTCAACCTTAAACGTTCAACCTTAAACGTACAACCTTAAACGTTCAACCTTAAACGTTCAATCTTAAACGTTCAACCTTAAACGTTCAACGTTAAACGTTCAACCTTAAACGTTCAACCTTAAACGTTCAACATTAAACGTTCAACATTAAACGTTCAACATTAAACGTTCAAACTTAAACATTCAACCTTAAACGTTCAACCTTAAACGTTCAACCTTAAACGTGCAACCTTAAACGAACAACCTTAAATGTTCAACCTTAAACGTTCAACCTTAAACGTTCAACCTTAAACGTTCAACCTTAAACGTTCAACCTTAAACGTTCAACCTTAAACATTCAACCTTAACTGTGAAACCTTAAATGTTCAACCTTAAACGTTCAACCTTAAACATTCAACCTTAAATGTTCAACCTTAAACGTTCAACCTTAAACGTTCAACCTTAAACGTTCAACCTTAAACGTTCAACGTTAAACGTTCAACCTTAAACGTTCAACCTTAAACGTTCAACATTAAACGTTCAACCTTAAATGTTAAACCTTAAACATTCAACCTTAACTGTGAAACCTTAAATGTTCAACCTTAAACGTTCAACCTTAAACGTTCAACCTTAAATGTTCAACCTTAAACGTTCAACCTTAAACGTTCAACCTTAAACGTTCAACGTTAAACGTTCAACCTTAAACGTTCAACCTTAAACGTTCAACATTAAACGTTCAACCTTAAATGTTAAACCTTAAACATTCAACCTTAACTGTGAAACCTTAAATGTTCAACCTTAAACGTTCAACCTTAAACGTTCAACCTTAAATGTTCAACCTTAAACGTTCAACCTTAAACGTTCAACCTTAAATGTTCAACGTTAAACATTCAACCTTAAACGTTCAACCTTATTGTTCAACATTAAACGTTCAACATTAAACGTTCAACATTAAACGTTCAAACTTAAACATTCAACCTTAAACGTTCAACCTTAAACGTTCAACCTTAAATGTTCAACCTTAAACGTTCAATCTTAAACGTTCAACCTTAAACGTTCGACGTTAAACGTTCGACCTTAAACGTTCAACCTTAAACGTTCAACATTAAACGTTCAATATTAAACGTTCAAACTTAAACATTCAACCTTAAACGTTCAACCTTAAACGTTCAACCTTAAACATGAAACCTTAAACGTTCAACCTTAAACGTTCAACCTTAAACATTCAACCTTAAACGTTCAACCTTAAACGTTCAACCTTAAACGTACAACCTTAAACGTTCAACCTTAAACGTTCAATCTTAAACGTTCAACCTTAAACGTTCAACGTTAAACGTTCAACCTTAAACGTTCAACCTTAAACGTTCAACATTAAACGTTCAACATTAAACGTTCAACATTAAACGTTCAAACTTAAACATTCAACCTTAAACGTTCAACCTTAAACGTTCAACCTTAAACGTGCAACCTTAAACGAACAACCTTAAATGTTCAACCTTAAACGTTCAACCTTAAACGTTCAACCTTAAACGTTCAACCTTAAACATTCAACCTTAAACATTCAACCTTAAACGTTCAACCTTAAACGTTCAACCTTAAACGTTCAACCTTAAACGTTCAACCTTAAACGTTAAACCTTAAACGTTCAACCATAAACGTTCAACCTTAAACGTGAAACCTTAAACGTGAAACATTAAATGTTCAACCTTAAACATTCAACCTTAAACGTTCAACCTTAAACGTTCAACCTTAAACGTACAACCTTAAACGTTCAACCTTAAACGTTCAATCTTAAACGTTCAACCTTAAACGTTCAACGTTAAACGTTCAACCTTAAACGTTCAACCTTAAACGTTCAACATTAAACGTTCAACATTAAACGTTCAACATTAAACGTTCAACATTAAACGTTCAAACTTAAACATTCAACCTTAAGTGTTCAACCTTAAACGTTCAACCTTAAACGTTCAACCGTAAACGTTCAACCTTAAATGTTCAACCTTAAACGTTCAACCTTAAACGTTAAACCTTAAACGTTCAACCTTAAACGTTCAACCTTATACGTTCAACCTTTAACGTTCAACCTTAAATGTTCCACCTTAAACGTTCCACCTTAAACGTTCAACCTTAAACATTCAACCTTAAACGTTCAACCTGAAACGTTCAACCTTAAACGTTCAACCTTAAACGTTCAACCTTAAACGTTCAACCTTAAACGTTCAACCTTAAACGTTCAACCTTAAACGTTCAACCTTAAACGTTCAACCTTAAACGTTCAACCTTAAATGTTCAACCTTAAACGTTCAACCTTAAATGGTCAACCTTAAACGTTCAACCTTAAATGTTCAATCTTAAACGTTCAACCGTAAACGTTCAACCTTAAGCGTTCAACATTAAACGTGAAACCTTAAACGTTCAACCTTAAACGTTCAACCTTAAGCGTTCAACCTTAAACGTTCAACCTTAAATGGTCAACCTTAAACGTTCAATCTTAAACGTTCAACCGTAAACGTTCAACCTTAAGCGTTCAACCTTAAACGTTCAACCTTAAATGGTCAACCTTAAACGTTCAACCTTAAACGTTCAATCTTAAATGTTCCACCTTAAACGTTCAACCTTAAACGTTCAACATGAAACATTCAACCTTAAACATTCAACCTTAAACGTTCAACCTTAAACGTTCAACCTTAAATGTTCAACCTTAAGCGTTTAACATTAAACGTTCAACCTTAAACGTTCAACCTTAAACGTTCAACCTTAAACATTCAACCTTAAACGTTCAACCTTAAACGTTCAACCTTAAACGTTCAACCTTAAACGTTCAACCTTAAACGTTCAACCTTAAACGTTCAGCCTTAAACGTTCAAATTTAAACGTTCAACCTTAAACATGAAACCTTAAACGTTCAACCTTAAACGTTCAACCTTAAACGTTCAACCTTAAACGTTCAACCTTAAACGTTCAACCTTAAACGTTCAACCTTAAACGTTCAATCTTAAACGTTCAACCTTAAACGTTCAACGTTAAACGTTCAACCTTAAACGTTCAACGTTAAACGTTCAACATTAAACGTTCAACATTAAACGTTCAACATTAAACGTTCAAACTTAAACGTTCAACCTTAAACGTTCAACCTTAAACGTTCAAACTGAAACGTTCAACCTTAAACGTTCAACATTAAACGTTCAAACTTAAACATTCAACCTTAAACGTTCAACCTTAAACGTTCAAACTGAAACGTTCAACCTTAAACGTTCAACCTTAAACGTTCAACCTTAAACGTTCAACCTTAAACGTTCAACCTTAAACGTTCAGCCTTAAACGTTCAAATTTAAACGTTCAACCTTAAACATGAAACCTTAAACGTTCAACCTTAAACGTTCAACCTTAAACGTTCAACCTTAAACGTTCAACCTTAAACGTTCAACCTTAAACGTTCAACCTTAAACGTTCAACCTTAAACGTTCGACGTTAAACGTTCGACCTTAAACGTTCGACCTTAAACGTTCAACATTAAACGTTCAACATTAAACGTTCAAACTTAAACATTCAACCTTAAACGTTCAACCTTAAACGTTCAAACTGAAACGTTCAACCTTAAACGTTCAACATTAAATGTTCAACCTTAAACATTCAACCTTAAACGTTCAACCTTAAACGTTCAACCTTAAACGTACAACCTTAAACGTTCAACCTTAAACGTTCAATCTTAAACGTTCAACCTTAAACGTTCAACGTTAAACGTTCAACCTTAAACGTTCAACCTTAAACGTTCAACATTAAACGTTCAACATTAAACGTTCAACATTAAACGTTCAACATTAAACGTTCAAACTTAAACATTCAACCTTAAGTGTTCAACCTTAAACGTTCAACCTTAAACGTTCAACCGTAAACGTTCAACCTTAAATGTTCAACCTTAAACGTTCAACCTTAAACGTTAAACCTTAAACGTTCAACCTTAAACGTTCAACCTTATACGTTCAACCTTTAACGTTCAACCTTAAATGTTCCACCTTAAACGTTCCACCTTAAACGTTCAACCTTAAACATTCAACCTTAAACGTTCAACCTGAAACGTTCAACCTTAAACGTTCAACCTTAAACGTTCAACCTTAAACGTTCAACCTTAAACGTTCAACCTTAAACGTTCAACCTTAAACGTTCAACCTTAAACGTTCAACCTTAAATGTTCAACCTTAAACGTTCAACCTTAAATGGTCAACCTTAAACGTTCAACCTTAAATGTTCAATCTTAAACGTTCAACCGTAAACGTTCAACCTTAAGCGTTCAACATTAAACGTGAAACCTTAAACGTTCAACCTTAAACGTTCAACCTTAAGCGTTCAACCTTAAACGTTCAACCTTAAATGGTCAACCTTAAACGTTCAATCTTAAACGTTCAACCGTAAACGTTCAACCTTAAGCGTTCAACCTTAAACGTTCAACCTTAAATGGTCAACCTTAAACGTTCAACCTTAAACGTTCAATCTTAAATGTTCCACCTTAAACGTTCAACCTTAAACGTTCAACATGAAACATTCAACCTTAAACATTCAACCTTAAACGTTCAACCTTAAACGTTCAACCTTAAACGTTCAACCTTAAGCGTTTAACATTAAACGTTCAACCTTAAACGTTCAACCTTAAACGTTCAACCTTAAACATTCAACCTTAAACGTTCAACCTTAAACGTTCAACCTTAAACGTTCAACCTTAAACGTTCAACCTTAAACGTTCAACCTTAAACGTTCAGCCTTAAACGTTCAAATTTAAACGTTCAACCTTAAACATGAAACCTTAAACGTTCAACCTTAAACGTTCAACCTTAAACGTTCAACCTTAAACGTTCAACCTTAAACGTTCAACCTTAAACGTTCAACCTTAAACGTTCAATCTTAAACGTTCAACCTTAAACGTTCAACGTTAAACGTTCAACCTTAAACGTTCAACGTTAAACGTTCAACATTAAACGTTCAACATTAAACGTTCAACATTAAACGTTCAAACTTAAACGTTCAACCTTAAACGTTCAACCTTAAACGTTCAAACTGAAACGTTCAACCTTAAACGTTCAACATTAAACGTTCAAACTTAAACATTCAACCTTAAACGTTCAACCTTAAACGTTCAAACTGAAACGTTCAACCTTAAACGTTCAACCTTAAACGTTCAACCTTAAACGTTCAACCTTAAACGTTCAACCTTAAACGTTCAGCCTTAAACGTTCAAATTTAAACGTTCAACCTTAAACATGAAACCTTAAACGTTCAACCTTAAACGTTCAACCTTAAACGTTCAACCTTAAACGTTCAACCTTAAACGTTCAACCTTAAACGTTCAACCTTAAACGTTCGACGTTAAACGTTCGACCTTAAACGTTCGACCTTAAACGTTCAACATTAAACGTTCAACATTAAACGTTCAAACTTAAACATTCAACCTTAAACGTTCAACCTTAAACGTTCAACATGAAACATTCAACCTTAAACATTCAACCTTAAACGTTCAACCTTAAACGTTCAACCTTAAACGTTCAACCTTAAGCGTTTAACATTAAACGTTCAACCTTAAACGTTCAACCTTAAACGTTCAACCTTAAACATTCAACCTTAAACGTTCAACCTTAAACGTTCAACCTTAAACGTTCAACCTTAAACGTTCAACCTTAAACGTTCAACCTTAAACGTTCAATCTTAAACGTTCAACCTTAAACGTTCAACGTTAAACGTTCAACCTTAAACGTTCAACGTTAAACGTTCAACATTAAACGTTCAACATTAAACGTTCAACATTAAACGTTCAAACTTAAACGTTCAACCTTAAACGTTCAACCTTAAACGTTCAAACTGAAACGTTCAACCTTAAACGTTCAACATTAAACGTTCAAACTTAAACATTCAACCTTAAACGTTCAACCTTAAACGTTCAAACTGAAACGTTCAACCTTAAACGTTCAACCTTAAACGTTCAACCTTAAACGTTCAACCTTAAACGTTCAACCTTAAACGTTCAGCCTTAAACGTTCAAATTTAAACGTTCAACCTTAAACATGAAACCTTAAACGTTCAACCTTAAACGTTCAACCTTAAACGTTCAACCTTAAACGTTCAACCTTAAACGTTCAACCTTAAACGTTCAACCTAAAACATAAAACTTTAAACGCTCAACCTTAAATGTTCAACCTTAAATGTTCAACCTTAAACATTCAACCTTATACGTTCAACTTTAAACGTTCAACCTTAAACGTACAACCTTAAACGTTCAACCTTAAACGTTCAATCTTAAACGTTCAACCTTAAACGTTCAACGTTAAACGTTCAACCTTAAACGTTCAACGTTAAACGTTCAACATTAAACGTTCAACATTAAACGTTCAACATTAAACGTTCAAACTTAAACATTCAACCTTAAACGTTCAACCTTAAACGTTCAAACTGAAACGTTCAACCTTAAACGTTCAACATTAAATGTTCAACCTTAAACATTCAACCTTAAACGTTCAACCTTAAACGTTCAACCTTAAACGTACAACCTTAAACGTTCAACCTTAAACGTTCAATCTTAAACGTTCAACCTTAAACGTTCAACGTTAAACGTTCAACCTTAAACGTTCAACCTTAAACATTCAACATTAAACGTTCAACATTAAACGTTCAACATTAAACGTTCAAACTTAAACGTTCAACCTTAAGTGTTCAACCTTAAACGTTCAACCTTAAACGTTCAACCGTAAACGTTCAACCTTAAACGTTCAACAATAAACGTTCAACCTTAAACGTTCAACCTTAAACGTTCAACCTTAAACGTTCAACCTTAAACGTTCAACCTTAAACGTTCAACCTTAAACGTTCAACGTTAACCGTTCAACGTTAAACGTTCAACCTTAAATGTTCAACCTTAAACGTTCAACCTTAAACGTTAAACCTTAAACGTTCAACCTTAAACGTTCAACCTTATACGTTCAACCTTAAACGTTCAACCTTAAACGTTCCACCTTAAACGTTCAACCTTAAACGTTCAACCTTAAACGTTCAACCTTAAACGTTCAACCTGAAACGTTCAACCTTAAACGTTCAACCTTAAACGTTCAACCTTAAACGTTCAACCTTAAACGTTCAACCTTAAACGTTCAACCTTAAACGTTCAACCTTAAACATTCAACCTTAAACGTTCAACCTTAAATGTTCAACCTTAAACGTTCAACCTTAAATGGTCAACCTTATACGTTCAACCTTAAATGTTCAATCTTAAACGTTCAACCGTAAACGTTCAACCTTAAGCGTTCAACATTAAACGTGAAACCTTAAACGTTCAACCTTAAACGTTCAACCGTAAACGTTCAACCTTAAGCGTTCAACCTTAAACGTTCAACCTTAAATGGTCAACCTTAAACATTCAATCTTAAACGTTCAACCGTAAACGTTCAACCTTAAGCGTTCAACCTTAAACGTTCAACCTTAAATGGTCAACCTTAAACGTTCAACCTTAAACGTTCAATCTTAAATGTTCCACCTTAAACGTTCAACCTTAAACGTTCAACATGAAACATTCAACCTTAAACGTTCAACCTTAAACGTTCAACCTTAAACGTTCAACCTTAAGCGTTTAACATTAAACGTTCAACCTTAAACGTTCAACCTTAAACGTTCAACCTTAAACATGAAACCTTAAACGTTCAACCTTAAACGTTCAACCTTAAACGTTCAACCTTAAACGTTCAACCTTAAACGTTCAACCTTAAACGTTCAACCTTAAACGTTCTACCTTAAACGTTCAACCTTAAACGTTCAACCTTAAACGTTCAACCTTAAACGTTCAACCTTAAACGTTCAACCTTAAACGTTCAACCTTAAACGTTCAACCTTAAACGTTCAACCTTAAACGTTCAACCTTAAACGTTCAACCTTTAACATTCAACCTTAAACGTTCAACCTTAAACGTTCAACATTAAACGTTCAACATTAAACGTTCAACATTAAACGTTCAAACTTAAACATTCAACCTTAAACGTTCAACCTTAAACGTTCAACCTTAAACGTTCAACCTTAAATGTTCAACCTTAAACGATCAACCTTAAATGTTCAACCTTATACGTTTAACCTTAAACGTTCAACCTTAAACGTTCAACATTAAACGTTCAACATTAAACGTTCAACCTTAAATGTTCATCCTTAAAAACGTACAACCTTAAACGTTCAAAATTAAACGTTCAAAATTAAACGTTCAAAATTAAACATTCAACCTTAAATGTTCAACCTTAAACGTTCAACCTTAAACGTTAAACCTTAAACGTTCTACCTTAAACGATCAACCTTAAATGTTCAACCTTAAACGTTCAACCTTAAACGTTCAACATTAAACGTTCAACCTTAAACGTTCATCCTTAAAAATATGAAACCTTAAACGTTCAACCTTAAACGTTCAACCGTAAACGTTCAACCTTAAATGTTCAACCATAAACGTTCAACCTTAAACGTTCAACCTTAAACATTCAACCTTAAACGTTCAACCTTAAACGTTCAACCTTAAACGTTCAACGTTAACCGTTCAACGTTAAACGTTCAACCTTAAATGTTCAACCTTAAACGTTCAACATTAAACGTTCAACATTAAACGTTCAACATTAAACGTTCAAACTTAAACATTCAACCTTAAACGTTCAACCTTAAACGTTCAAACTGAAACGTTCAACCTTAAACGTTCAACATTAAATGTTCAACCTTAAACATTCAACCTTAAACGTTCAACCTTAAACGTTCAACCTTAAACGTACAACCTTAAACGTTCAACCTTAAACGTTCAATCTTAAACGTTCAACCTTAAACGTTCAACGTTAAACGTTCAACCTTAAACGTTCAACCTTAAACATTCAACATTAAACGTTCAACATTAAACGTTCAACATTAAACGTTCAAACTTAAACGTTCAACCTTAAGTGTTCAACCTTAAACGTTCAACCTTAAACGTTCAACCGTAAACGTTCAACCTTAAACGTTCAACAATAAACGTTCAACCTTAAACGTTCAACCTTAAACGTTCAACCTTAAACGTTCAACCTTAAACGTTCAACCTTAAACGTTCAACCTTAAACGTTCAACGTTAACCGTTCAACGTTAAACGTTCAACCTTAAATGTTCAACCTTAAACGTTCAACCTTAAACGTTAAACCTTAAACGTTCAACCTTAAACGTTCAACCTTATACGTTCAACCTTAAACGTTCAACCTTAAACGTTCCACCTTAAACGTTCAACCTTAAACGTTCAACCTTAAACGTTCAACCTTAAACGTTCAACCTGAAACGTTCAACCTTAAACGTTCAACCTTAAACGTTCAACCTTAAACGTTCAACCTTAAACGTTCAACCTTAAACGTTCAACCTTAAACGTTCAACCTTAAACATTCAACCTTAAACGTTCAACCTTAAATGTTCAACCTTAAACGTTCAACCTTAAATGGTCAACCTTATACGTTCAACCTTAAATGTTCAATCTTAAACGTTCAACCGTAAACGTTCAACCTTAAGCGTTCAACATTAAACGTGAAACCTTAAACGTTCAACCTTAAACGTTCAACCGTAAACGTTCAACCTTAAGCGTTCAACCTTAAACGTTCAACCTTAAATGGTCAACCTTAAACATTCAATCTTAAACGTTCAACCGTAAACGTTCAACCTTAAGCGTTCAACCTTAAACGTTCAACCTTAAATGGTCAACCTTAAACGTTCAACCTTAAACGTTCAATCTTAAATGTTCCACCTTAAACGTTCAACCTTAAACGTTCAACATGAAACATTCAACCTTAAACGTTCAACCTTAAACGTTCAACCTTAAACGTTCAACCTTAAGCGTTTAACATTAAACGTTCAACCTTAAACGTTCAACCTTAAACGTTCAACCTTAAACATGAAACCTTAAACGTTCAACCTTAAACGTTCAACCTTAAACGTTCAACCTTAAACGTTCAACCTTAAACGTTCAACCTTAAACGTTCAACCTTAAACGTTCTACCTTAAACGTTCAACCTTAAACGTTCAACCTTAAACGTTCAACCTTAAACGTTCAACCTTAAACGTTCAACCTTAAACGTTCAACCTTAAACGTTCAACCTTAAACGTTCAACCTTAAACGTTCAACCTTAAACGTTCAACCTTTAACATTCAACCTTAAACGTTCAACCTTAAACGTTCAACATTAAACGTTCAACATTAAACGTTCAACATTAAACGTTCAAACTTAAACATTCAACCTTAAACGTTCAACCTTAAACGTTCAACCTTAAACGTTCAACCTTAAATGTTCAACCTTAAACGATCAACCTTAAATGTTCAACCTTATACGTTTAACCTTAAACGTTCAACCTTAAACGTTCAACATTAAACGTTCAACATTAAACGTTCAACCTTAAATGTTCATCCTTAAAAACGTACAACCTTAAACGTTCAAAATTAAACGTTCAAAATTAAACGTTCAAAATTAAACATTCAACCTTAAATGTTCAACCTTAAACGTTCAACCTTAAACGTTAAACCTTAAACGTTCTACCTTAAACGATCAACCTTAAATGTTCAACCTTAAACGTTCAACCTTAAACGTTCAACATTAAACGTTCAACCTTAAACGTTCATCCTTAAAAATATGAAACCTTAAACGTTCAACCTTAAACGTTCAACCGTAAACGTTCAACCTTAAATGTTCAACCATAAACGTTCAACCTTAAACGTTCAACCTTAAACATTCAACCTTAAACGTTCAACCTTAAACGTTCAACCTTAAACGTTCAACGTTAACCGTTCAACGTTAAACGTTCAACCTTAAATGTTCAACCTTAAACGTTCCACATTAAACGTTCAACCTTAAACATTCAACCTTAAACGTTCAACCTTAAACGTTCAACCTTAAACGTTCAACCTTAAACGTTCAACCTTATACGTTCAACCTTAAACGTTCAACCTTAAACGTTCAACCTTAAACGTTAAACCTTAAACGTTCAACCTTAAACGTTCAACCTTAAACGTTCAACCTTATACGTTCAACCTTAAACGTTCAACCTTAAACGTTCAACCTTAAACGTTAAACCTTAAACGTTCAACCTTAAACATTCAACCTTAAACGTTCAACCTTAAACGTTCAACCTTAAACGTTCAACCTTAAACGTTCAACCTTATACGTTCAACCTTAAATGTTCAACCTTAAACGTTCAACCTTAAACGTTCAACCTTAAACGTTCAACCTTAAACTTTCAACCTTAAACGTTAAACCTTAAACGTTCAACCTTAAACGTTCAACCTTAAACGTTCAACCTTAAACGTTCAACCTTAAACGTTCAACCTTAAACGTTCAACCTTAAACGTTCAACCTTAAACGTTCAACCTTAAACTTTCAACCTTAAACGTTCAACCTTAAACGTTCAACCGTAAACGTTAAACCTTAAACGTTCAATCTTAAACGTTCAACCTTAAACGTGAAACCTTAAATGATCAACCTTAAACGATCAACCTTAAACGTTCAACCTTAAACGTTCAACCTTAAATGTTCAACCTTAAATATTCAACCTTAAACGTTCAACCTTAATCGTTCAACTTTAAACGTTCATCCTTAAACGTTCAACCTTAAACATTCAACCTTAAACGTTCAACCTTAAACGTTCAACCTTAAACGTTCAACCTTAAACGTTCAAAATTAAACGTTCAACCTTAAACGTTCAACCTTAAACGTTCAACCTTAAACATTCAACCTTAAACGTTCAACCTTAAACGTTAAACCTTAAACGTTCAACCTTAAACTTTCAACCTTAAACGTTCAACCTTAAACGTTCAACCGTAAACGTTCAACCTTAAACGTTCAACCTTAAACGTTCAACCTTAAACGTTCAACCTTAAACGTGAAACCTTAAACGTGAAACCTTAAACGATCAACCTTAAACGTTCAACCTTAAACGTTCAACCTTAAATGTTCAACCTTAAATGTTCAACCTTAAACGTTCTACCTTAAACGTTCAACCTTAAACGCTCAACCTTAAACGTTCAACCTTAAACGTTCAACCTTAAACGTTTAACCTTAAACGTTCAAACTTAAACATTCAACCTTAAACGTTCAACCTTAAACGTTCAACCTTTAACGTTCAACCTTAAACGTTCAACCTTAAACGTTCAACCTTAAACATGAAACCTTAAACGATCAACCTTAAACGATCAACCTTAAACGATCAACCTTAAACGTTCAACCTTAAATGTTCAATCTTAAATTTTCAACCTTAAATGTTCAACCTTAAACGTTCAACCTTAAACGTTCAACCTTAAACATTCAACTTTAAACGTTCAACCTTAAACGTTTAACCTTAAACGTTCAACCTTAAATGTTCAACCTTAAACGTTCA
Organism: Brachycybe producta; assembly: GCA_036925085.1. Lineage (NCBI taxonomy): Eukaryota > Metazoa > Arthropoda > Diplopoda > Playtdesmida > Andrognathidae > Brachycybe > Brachycybe producta. The sequence goes on along the minus strand of JAUPFP010000134.1, from coordinate 93,870 downwards.
ACCTTAAACGTTCAATCTTAAACGTTCAACCTTAAACGTTCAACCTTAAACGTTCAACCTTAAACGTTCAACCTTAAACGTTCAACCTTAAACGTTCAAAATTAAACGTTCAACCTTAAACGTTCAACCTTAAACGTTCAACCTTAAATGTTCAACCTTAAACGTTCAACCTTAAACGTTCAAACTTAAACGTTCAACCTTAAACGTTCAACCTTAAACGTTCAACCTTAAAAGTTCAACCTTAAATGTTCAACCTTAAACGTTCAACCTTAAAAGTTCAACCTTAATCGTTCAACCTTAAACGTTCAACCTTAAACATTCAACCTTAAACGTTCAACCATATACGTTCAACCTTAAATGTTCAACCTTAAATGTTCAACCTTAAATGTTCAACCTTAAACGTTCAACCTTAAACGTTCAACTTTAAACGTTCAACCTTAAACGTTCAACCTTAAACGTTCAACCTTAAACGTTCAACCTTAAACTTTCAACCTTAAACGTTCAACCTTAAACGATCAACCTTAAACGTTCAACCTTAAATGTTCAACCTTAAACGTTCAACCTTAAACGTTCAACCTTAAACGTTCAACCTTAAACGTTCAACCTTAAACGTTCAACCTTAAACGTTCAACCTTAAACGTTCAACCTTAAACGTTCAACCTTAAACGTTCAACCTTAAACGTTCAACCTTAAACGTTCAACCTTAAACGTTCAACCTTAAACGTTCAACCTTTAACGTGAAACCTTAAACAATCAACCTTAAACGATCAACCTTAAACAATCAACCTTAAACGTGAAACCTTAATCGTGAAACCTTAAACGTTCAACCTTGAACGTTCAACCTTAAACGTGAAACCTTAAACAATCAACCTTAAACGATAAACCTTAAACGATCAACCTTAAACGTTCAACCTTAAACGTTCAACCTTAAACGTTCAACCTTAAACGTTCAACCTTAAACGTTCAACCTTAAACGTTCAACCTTAAACGCTCAACCTTAAACGTTCAACCTTAAACGTTCAACCTTAAACGTTCAACCTTAAATGTTCAACCTTAAACATTCAACCTTAAACGTTCAACCTTAAACGTTCAACCTTAAACGTTCAACCTTAAACGTTCAACCTTAAACGTTCAACCTTAAACGTTCAACCTTAAACGTTCAACCTTAAACGTTCAACCTTAAACGTTCAACCTTAAACGTTCAACCTTAAACGTTCAACCTTAAACGTTCAACCTTAAACGTTCAACCTTAAACGTTCAACCTTAAACGTTCAACCTTAAACGTTCAACCTTAAACGTTCAACCTTAAACGTTCAACCTTAAACGTTCAACCTTAAACGTTCAACCTTAAACGCTCAACCTTAAACGTTCAACCTTAAACATTCAACCTTAAACGTTCAACCTTAAACGTTCAACCTTAAATGTGAAACCTTAAACGTGAAACCTTAAACTTTCAACCGTATACGTTCAACCTTAAACGTTCAACCTTAAACGTTCAACCTTAAACGTTCAACCTTAAACGTTGAAACTTAAACATTCAACCGTAAACGTTCATCATTAAACGTGAAACCTTAAACATTCAACCTTAAAGGTTCAACCTTAAACGTTCAACCTTAAATGTTCAACCTTAAACGTTCAACCTTAAATGTGAAACCTCAAATGTGAAACCTTAAACGTGAAACCTTAAACGTGAAACCTTAAACGTGAAACCTTAAACGTGAAACCTTAAACGTTCAACCTTAAACGTTCAACCTTAAACGTGAAACCTTAAACGATCAACCTTAAACGATCAACCTTAAACGTTCAACCTTAAACGTTCAACCTTAAATGTTCAACCTTAAATGTTCAACCTTAAACGTTCAACCTTAATCGTTCAACTTTAAACGTTCATCCTTAAACGTTCAACCTTAAACATTCAACCTTAAACGTTCAACCTTAAATTTTCAACCTTAAACGTTCAACCTTAAACGTTCAACCTTAAACGTTCAACCTTAAATGTTCAACCTTAAACGTTCAACCTTAAACGTTCAACCTTAAACGTTCAACCTTAAACGTTCTAACTTAAACGTTCAACCTTAAACGCTCAACCTTAAACGTTCAACCTTAAACGTTCAACCTTAAACGTTCAACCTTAAACGTTCAACCTTAAACGTTCAACCTTAAACGTTCAACCTTAAACGTTCAACCTTTAACGTTCAACCTTAAACGTTCAACCTTAAACGTTCATCCTTAAACGTTCAACCTTAAACATTCAACCTTAAACGTTCAACCTTAAATTTTCAACCTTAAACGTTCAACCTTAAACGTTCAACCTTAAACGTTCAACCTTAAATGTTCAACCTTAAACGTTCAACCTTAAACGTTCAACCTTAAACGTTCAACCTTAAACGTTCAACCTTAAACGTTCAACCTTAAACGTTCAACCTTAAACGTTCAACCTTAAACGTTCAACCTTAAACGTTCAACCTTAAACGTTCAACCTTTAACGTGAAACCTTTAACGTGAAACCTTAAACGATCAACCTTAAACGATCAACCTTAAACAATCAACCTTAAACGTGAAACCTTAATCGTGAAACCTTAAACGTTCAACCTTAAACGTGAAACCTTAAACGTTCAACCTTAAACGTTCAACCTTAAACGTGAAACCTTAAACAATCAACCTTAAACGATAAACCTTAAACGATCAACCTTAAACGTTCAACCTTAAACGTTCAACCTTAAACGTTCAACCTTAAACGTTCAACCTTAAACGTTCAACCTTAAACGTTCAACCTTAAACGCTCAACCTTAAACGTTCAACCTTAAACGTTCAACCTTAAACGTTCAACCTTAAACGTTCAACCTTAAACGTTCAACCTTAAACGTTCAACCTTAAACGTTCAACCTTAAACGTTCAACCTTAAACGTTCAACCTTAAACGTTCAACCTTAAACGTTCAACCTTAAACGTTCAACCTTAAACGTTCAACCTTAAACGTTCAACCTTAAATGTTCAACCTTAAACGTTCAACCTTAAACGTTCAACCTTAAACGTTCAACCTTAAACGTTCAACCTTAAACGTTCAACCTTAAACGTTCAACCTTAAACGTTCAACCTTAAACGCTCAACCTTAAACGTTCAACCTTAAACATTCAACCTTAAATGTTCAACCTTAAACGTTCAACCTTAAATGTGAAACCTTAAACGTGAAACCTTAAACTTTCAACCGTATACGTTCAACCTTAAACGTTCAACCTTAAATGTTCAACCTTAAACGTTCAACCTTAAATGTGAAACCTCAAATGTGAAACCTTAAACGTGAAACCTTAAACGTGAAACCTTAAACGTGAAACCTTAAACGTGAAACCTTAAACGTGAAACCTTAAACGTTCAACCTTAAACGTTCAACCTTAAACGTGAAACCTTAAACGATCAACCTTAAACGATCAACCTTAAACGTTCAACCTTAAACGTTCAACCTTAAATGTTCAACCTTAAATGTTCAACCTTAAACGTTCAACCTTAATCGTTCAACTTTAAACGTTCATCCTTAAACGTTCAACCTTAAACATTCAACCTTAAACGTTCAACCTTAAATTTTCAACCTTAAACGTTCAACCTTAAACGTTCAACCTTAAACGTTCAACCTTAAATGTTCAACCTTAAACGTTCAACCTTAAACGTTCAACCTTAAACGTTCAACCTTAAACGTTCAACCTTAAACGTTCTACCTTAAACGTTCAACCTTAAACGTTCTACCTTAAACGTTCAACCTTAAACGCTCAACCTTAAACGTTCAACCTTAAACGTTCAACCTTAAACGTTTAACCTTAAACGTTCAACCTTAAACGTTCAACCTTAAACGTTCAACCTTAAATGTTCAACCTTTAACGTTCAACCTTAAACGTTCAACCTTAAACGTTCAACCTTAAACGTTCAACCTTAAACGTTCAACCGTAAATGTTCAAAATTAAACGTTCAACCTTAAACGTTCAACCTTAAACGTTCAACCTTAAACGTTCAAACTTAAACGTTCAACCTTAAACGTTCAACCTTAAACGTTCAACCTTAAACGTTCAACCTTAAACGTTCAACCTTATACGTTCAACCTTAAATGTTCAACCTTAAACGTTCAACCTTAAACGTTCAACGTTAAACGTTCAACCTTAAACGTTCAACCTTAAACGTTAAACCTTAAACGTTCAACCTTAAACGTTCAACCTTAAACGTTCAACCTTAAACGTTCAACCTTAAACGTTCAACCTTAAACGTTCAACCTTAAACGTTCAACCTTAAACGTTCAACCTTAAACGTTCAATCTTAAACTTTCAACCTTAAACGTTCAACCTTAAACGTTCAACCGTAAACGTTCAACCTTAAACGTTCAACCTTAAACGTTCAACCTTAAACGTGAAACCTTAAAAGATCAACCTTAAACGATGAACCTTAAACGTTCAACCTTAAACGTTCAACCTTAAATGTTCAACCTTAAATATTCAACCTTAAACGTTCAACCTTAATCGTTCAACTTTAAACGTTCATCCTTAAACGTTCAACCTTAAACATTCAACCTTAAACGTTCAACCTTAAACGTTCAACCTTAAACGTTCAACCTTAAACGTTCAAAATTAAACGTTCAACCTTTAACGTTCAACCTTAAATGTTCAACCTTAAACATTCAACCTTAAACGTTCAACCTTAAACGTTAAACCTTAAACGTTCAACCTTAAACTTTCAGCCTTAAACGTTCAACCTTAAACGTTCAACCGTAAACGTTCAACCTTAAACGTTCAACCTTAAACGTTCAACCTTAAACGTGAAACCTTAAACGTGAAACCTTAAACGATCAACCTTAAACGTTCAACCTTAAACGTTCAACCTTAAATGTTCAACCTTAAATGTTCAACCTTAAACGTTCTACCTTAAACGTTCAACCTTAAACGCTCAACCTTAAACGTTCAACCTTAAACGTTCAACCTTAAACGTTTAACCTTAAACGTTCAAACTTAAACATTCAACCTTAAACGTTCAACCTTAAACGTTCAACCTTTAACGTTCAACCTTAAACGTTCAACCTTAAACGTTCAACCTTAAACATGAAACCTTAAACGATCAACCTTAAACGATCAACCTTAAATGATCAACCTTAAACGTTCAACCTTAAATGTTCAATCTTAAATTTTCAACCTTAAATGTTCAACCTTAAACGTTCAACCTTAAACGTTCAACCTTAAACGTTCAACTTTAAACGTTCAACCTTAAACGTTTAACCTTAAACGTTCAACCTTAAATGTTCAACCTTAAACGTTCAACCTTAAACGTTCAATCTTAAACGTTCAACCTTAAACGTTCAACCTTAAACGTTCAACCTTAAACGTTCAACCTTAAACGTTCAACCTTAAACGTTCAACCTTAAACGTTCAAAATTAAACGTTCAACCTTAAACGTTCAACCTTAAACGTTCAACCTTAAATGTTCAACCTTAAACGTTCAACCTTAAAAGTTCAACCTTAAATGTTCAACCTTAAACGTTCAACCTTAAAAGTTCAACCTTAATCGTTCAACCTTAAACGTTCAACCTTAAACGTTCAACCTTAAACGTTCAACCATATACGTTCAACCTTAAATGTTCAACCTTAAATGTTCAACCTTAAATGTTCAACCTTAAACGTTCAACCTTAAACGTTCAACTTTAAACGTTCAACCTTAAACGTTCAACCTTAAACGTTCAACCTTAAACGTTCAACCTTAAACTTTCAACCTTAAACGTTCAACCTTAAACGATCAACCTTAAACGTTCAACCTTAAATGTTCAACCTTAAACGTTCAACCTTAAACGTTCAACCTTAAACGTTCAACCTTAAACGTTCAACCTTAAACGTTCAACCTTAAACGTTCAACCTTAAACGTTCAACCTTAAACGTTCAACCTTAAACGTTCAACCTTAAACGTTCAACCTTAAACGTTCAACCTTAAACGTTCAACCTTAAACGTTCAACCTTTAACGTGAAACCTTTAACGTGAAACCTTAAACGATCAACCTTAAACGATCAACCTTAAACAATCAACCTTAAACGTGAAACCTTAATCGTGAAACCTTAAACGTTCAACCTTAAACGTTCAACCTTAAACGTTCAACCTTAAACGTTCAACCTTAAACGTGAAACCTTAAACAATCAACCTTAAACGATAAACCTTAAACGATCAACCTTAAACGTTCAACCTTAAACGTTCAACCTTAAACGTTCAACCTTAAACGTTCAACCTTAAACGTTCAACCTTAAACGTTCAACCTTAAACGTTCAACCTTAAACGCTCAACCTTAAACGTTCAACCTTAAACGTTCAACCTTAAACGTGAAACCTTAAACGATCAACCTTAAACGATCAACCTTAAACGTTCAACCTTAAACATTCAACCTTAAACGTTCAACCTTAAACGTTCAACCTTAAACGTTCAACCTTAAACGTTCAACCTTAAACGTTCAACCTTAAACGTTCAACCTTAAACGTTCAACCTTAAACGTTCAACCTTAAACGTTCAACCTTAAACGTTCAACCTTAAACGCTCAACCTTAAACGTTCAACCTTAAACATTCAACCTTAAATGTTCAACCTTAAACGTTCAACCTTAAATGTGAAACCTTAAACGTGAAACCTTAAACTTTCAACCGTATACGTTCAACCTTAAACGTTCAACCTTAAACGTTCAACCTTAAACGTTGAAACTTAAACATTCAACCGTAAACGTTCATCATTAAACGTGAAACCTTAAACATTCAACCTTAAAGGTTCAACCTTAAACGTTCAACCTTAAATGTTCAACCTTAAACGTTCAACCTTAAATGTGAAACCTCAAATGTGAAACCTTAAACGTGAAACCTTAAACGTGAAACCTTAAACGTGAAACCTTAAACGTGAAACCTTAAACGTTCAACCTTAAACGTTCAACCTTAAACGTGAAACCTTAAACGATCAACCTTAAACGATCAACCTTAAACGTTCATCCTTAAACGTTCAACCTTAAATGTTCAACCTTAAATGTTCAACCTTAAACGTTCAACCTTAATCGTTCAACTTTAAACGTTCAACCTTAAACGTTCAACCTTAAACATTCAACCTTAAACGTTCAACCTTAAATTTTCAACCTTAAACGTTCAACCTTAAACGTTCAACCTTAAACGTTCAACCTTAAATGTTCAACCTTAAACGTTCAACCTTAAACGTTCAACCTTAAACGTTCAACCTTAAACGTTCAACCTTAAACGTTCTACCTTAAACGTTCAACCTTAAACGTTCTAACTTAAACGTTCAACCTTAAACGCTCAACCTTAAACGTTCAACCTTAAACGTTCAACCTTAAACGTTTAACCTTAAACGTTCAACCTTAAACGTTCAACCTTAAACGTTCAACCTTAAACGTTCAACCTTTAACGTTCAACCTTAAACGTTCAACCTTAAACGTTCAACCGTAAATGTTCAAAATTAAACGTTCAACCTTAAACGTTCAACCTTAAACGTTCAACCTTAAACGTTCAACCTTAAACGTTCAACCTTAAACGTTCAAACTTAAACGTTCAACCTTAAACGTTCAACCTTAAACGTTCAACCTTAAAAGTTCAACCTTAAATGTTCAACCTTAAACGTTCAACCTTAAACGTTCAACCTTAAACGTTCAACCTTAAACGTTCAAAATTAAACGTTCAACCTTAAACGTTCAACCTTAAACGTTCAACCTTAAACGTTCAACCTTAAACGTTCAACCTTAAACGTTCAAACTTAAACGTTCAACCTTAAACGTTCAACCTTAAACGTTCAACCTTAAAAGTTCAACCTTAAATGTTCAACCTTAAACGTTCAACCTTAAAAGTTCAACCTTAAACGTTCAACCTTAAACGTTCAACCTTAAACGTTCAACCTTAAACGTTCAACCATATACGTTCAACCTTAAATGTTCAACCTTAAATGTTCAACCTTAAATGTTCAACCTTAAACGTTCAACCTTAAACGTTCAACTTTAAACGTTCAACCTTAAACGTTCAACCTTAAACGTTCAACCTTAAACGTTCAACCTTAAACGTTCAACCTTAAACGATCAACCTTAAACGATCAACCTTAAACGATCAACCTTAAACGTTCAACCTTAAATGTTCAATCTTAAACGTTCAACCTTAAACGTTCAACCTTAAACGTTTCAACATTAAACGTTCAACCTTAAACGTTCAACCTTAAACGTTCAACCTTAAACGTTCATCCTTAAACGTTCAACCTTAAACGTTCAACCTTAAACGTTCAAAATTAAACGTTCAACCTTAAACATTAAACCTTAAACATTCAACCTTAAACATTCAACCTTAAACGTTCAACCTTAAACGTTCAACCTTAAACGTTCAACCTTAAACGTTCAACCTTAAACGTTCAACCTTAAACGTTCAACCTTAAACTTTCAACCTTAAACGTTCAACCATAAACGTTCAACCTTAAACGTTCAACATTAAACGTTCAACCTTAAACGTTCAACCTTAAACGTTCAACCTTAAACGTTCATCCTTAAACGTTCAACCTTAAACGTTCAACCTTAAACGTTCAACCTTAAACGTTCAACCTTAAACGTTCAAAATTAAACGTTCAACCTTAAACATTAAACCTTAAACATTCAACCTTAAACGTTCAACCTTAAACGTTCAACCTTAAACGTTCAACCTTAAACGTTCAACCTTAAACGTTCAACCTTAAACGTTCAACCTTAAACGTTCAACCTTAAACGTTCAACCTTAAACGTTCAACCTTAAACGTTCAACCTTAAACGTTCAACCTTAAACGTGAAACCTTAAACGTGAAACCTTAAACGTGAAACCTTAAACGTGAAACCTTAAACGTGAAACCTTAAACGTGAAACCTTAAACGTTAAACCTTAAACGTTCAACCTTAAACGTTCAAGCTTAAACGTTCAACCTTAAACGTTCAACCTTAAACGTTCAAAATTAAACGTTCATTCTTAAACGTTCAACCTTAAACGTTCAACCTTAAACGTTCAACCTTAAACGTTCAACCTTAAACGTTCAACCTTAAACGTTCAAAATTAAACGTTCAACTTTAAACGTTCAACCTTAAATGTTCAACCTTAAACGTTCAACCTTAAACGTTCAACCTTAAACGTTCAACCTTAAACGTTCAACCTTAAACGTTCAACCTTAAACGTTCAAGCTTAAACGTTCAACCTTAAACGTTCAACCTTAAACGTTCAACCTTAAACGTTCCAAATTAAACGTTCAACCTTAAACGTTCAACCTTAAACGTTCAACCTTAAACGTTCAACCTTAAACATTCAATCTTAAAGGTGAAACCTTAAACGTTCAACCTTAAGAGGGTTGTGAAGCAAGTTAAGTTCAGAAAAAAAATCATAGAGGGTGCTCGCATCGTGCTTTATTATGTATATGGGACCCTATGGTAATGACATACAGCTTACTATGTATATATAGTATTTTTTGGTGGGCTGTATTAGAGGCTACAATTTACCTAAATTTGTTCCGCCATCTTGGATGTCCGTTAACCTGATGGAAATCCCCAACGTAAGTTCTTTTGCTTTTTCTACAAATTTTTGTAAATTTCTGAACAAAAATAAATATAAAAATAGAGTAGGGTTGGTTATTCTTTTGAAAACGACGTCGTTTTACATCGAAGCGGTGTAAAAATAGCGTCGTTTTCAAGTTTCTCAAACGGCGTTAAACCGCTTCTGCGCATGCGCATTTATTTCGTTTCAAATGAAATCAAACTACGAAATTATTGAATAATTTCTCAATTTTAGTCATCATTTCGTACAAAATCGTTATTTTACAACGAAATGAGGAGGAAGTGACGTCAAAACCTATCATTTTGTAAATGAAATAATTTCATACGAAATTTAGCTAACTCTGTAATACCGAAAGTCTAAAACATGGAAGCAAATGGAGATTTTAATGTCGGTAAGTTCTGTTGCTGTTTTCTTGCAAATTACTAACACAAATATTGTCAAATTTTCAAAAAATAAAGATAAAAGTACATAGTTTCACAGTCAGGTATTAGTTTTTAATAATACCCTTCAGAAACCATCAGAAACTTGGTGTTAACTTTTGAATAACTAAAAACAAACAGGACAACCTTATGTAATAGTCTAAGATAAAACTACCTATGACTACATTTTAATTCCATAAAATTTGACAATATTTGTACAATTAAATTGCAAGATAACAGGAAAAGAACTTAACATGTTAAAATCTCCATTGGCTTTCATGTTATACTTTCGATATTACAGCTACGTTCAGAAGAAAACATCGAAGAAAAAAATACAAAGATGGGTACTTTCATATTTATTTTTCTAAGAATTCACGAAATTTGTACTACTAATTTGATAGAAAATAGCAAAAGAACTTACTGGTGTAGCACTGTGGTTTATCACCATCATGCAAATTTAAATAGGAAGTGTAAAGTGTATAAGTATAAAGTGTTAGAAACAAGAAGAGTAAATGAGCCACATTTTCATATTCTTTCTTTTAAAATAAGCTTTTTTATATTGTAAAATGACATTTCTTTATAACAATTATTAATAAACAATTATTAATCAACTTACGAGCTTTCAACTTTTCGACGAAAGAAGCATTAGACGAACTAGTGCCGTAATGTTGTTTACGTGGATGACCTCTCGGATGACGAACGTCACCGTTAGGAATATTGAAAATTTGTTTCATAACCATCGAAGATTCCGTCATTCTCTTATTAGGTTTCTTTAAGAAAGTCTTTACTTGCAACGTACGGAGTTAAGTAGTGCTTTAGAGCCATAAAACCTTGCTCTCCTTCGACGTCACTAACGAGAATCGGAAAACGAAAACATTTCAAATTTTATAACCAAAGTCATTTGCATAATATGCAAATAACGAGAATCGGAAAACATTTCAAATTCTATAACCAAAGGCATTTGCATAATATGCAAATTACGGAGAAACAAAAATTGGAATCGAACTAATAGATTAAAAAACTACTTGATCTGCCATTGACTACCTACTGAAAATGAGGCACGAATGATCCATGAAACCGAACACCGGAAGGCAAGATGAGACCGAGAAACAACACCAGAGGACCAGATGAGATGAAGGCGCGATTGAGACCTGTTAAAATGTTCTTTCTTAAAAAAACTACTTGATCTGCCATTGACTACCTACTGAAAACGAGACACGAATGATCCATGAAACCGGACACCAGAAGGTCAGATGAGACCGAGAAACCGAACACCAGAGGGCCAGACGAGACGAAGGAGCGATTGAGACCTGTTAAAATGTTCTTTCTTAAAAAAACTACTTGATCTGCCATTGACTACCTACTGAAAACGAGGCACGAATGATCCATGAAACCGAACACCAGAAGGCCAGATGAGATTGAGAAACCGAACACCAGAGGGCCAGACGAGACGAAGGAGCGATTGAGACCTGTTAAAATGTTCTTTCTTAAAACAATACTTTAACTGCCATTTGTTATACTTACTGAAACCGAGGCACATATGATCATAAAGAAACTGAACAGAAGAGGGCCAGATGAAAGCAAGGAACAATGGAGACACCTGTTGAAAAAACATGTTCTTAAAACGCTACTTCATCTCCCATTTGTTATACTTACTAAAACCGAGGCACGGATGATCATAAAGAAACCGAACAGAAGAGGGCCAGATGAAAGCAAGGAGCAATGGAGACACCTGTTGAAAAGGCATGTTCTTAAAACACTACTTCATCTCCCATGTGTTATACTTACTAAAACCGAGGTACGGATGATCATAAAGAAACCGAACAGAAGAGGGCGAGATGAAAGCAAGGAGCAATGGAGACACCTGTTGAAAAGGCATGTTCTTAAAACACTACTTCATCTGCCATTGGTTATACTTACAGAAAACAAGGCACGAATCATTTTAGAAACCGAATGCAAGAGGGACAGATGAGGGCAATGAGCGATTGAGACACCTGTTTAAAAAGCACATTCTTAAAACAATACTTGAACTGCCATTTGTTATACTTACTGAAAACGAGGCACAGATAATCAGAACGAAACCGAACAGAAGAGGACGAGATGAGAACAAGGAGCGATCTAGACATATGTTTAAATTGCACATTCTTAGAATACTTTAGTTAGCTATTGTGTTGCAATGTTGTGACTTACAGATGCAGAAGCATGAGTCACAAACACAACACACATAAGAGGAACCATACAGCGTGCATGAGGAGCAACATGGAGACCTCTAAAATGGAAACAACTGTTGTAAGGAGTTTACTAGCATATATTATATATTAGTGTTATCACTTACAGATGAAGAGGCACACATAGTTGACAATGATGAGCGAAGGGGAGAAGAAGCACACACACCAAGTCGAAGGCCTGTAACATGTATGCAAGTTTGTAAACAATTTATGGTCTATAATATTTGCAACTCACAGATATAGAAACATAAGTTGCCAGCACTACTAGAAAAGGGGAGAAGAAGAATAGAACAAGCATGAAGAACTTGGAGAGTTCTGAAATTGAGAATATTAGCATTATATTTACAATAAATACATGTTTATAATATACAATTTTTATAACTTACAAAGAAGCAGCAATTGCAAACACCATAATGGCAAACTGTAAAATTGAATGAACTGTTCTTAGTACTTTGTGATATCGTAATATGCAATAGATAAACTTACAAGGGCAAAACTCAAGAATTGCTGTCACAGCGAGCAGTGCAGAGTAAATACACACCACATGGAGATCTTAGAAATGAAACCTTTTTAAGCATTTTAATTTCATTTAAATAACTGTTTACATACTTATGAAAGGACAAAAATGTATTCAACAAAGAGCGAATTAAAGGTGATTGAGGAGCAGCAGCACAGGACTCTGAAATGTGGAAAGAATCTTATCAGCAAGTGATTATTTGTATATTATGTATGTTTATAGTGTATATGTTTAAACTTACGGGTTGATTTATCATTGATTTCCATGATAGAAGTAATGCCAGTGGCAAAGGATCAATGCGAGCGAGGAGAGCTCTTTAATAAAGAAATTATAACATAATTTTTAATCCAGAAATGCAAATGAGTGTTCTTACTGTTTGAAATGCATGATGTTGCAAATACAAGGACCATTGTGACATTCATCATGTGGACCACAGGGAGGAACCTGAAATTAAGATTATACATTATTAGCATCTGATGTTTTGTTCAGCTGTTACTGACCAACATACATGTATATAGAGATAACAGCAAGTCTCAAGAGTGAGAAATGATGTTGATAATGGGAAGACAAAAGCAGCATGGCAGAATTCTAGAAAATTAACCCCATCAGTATGAAATATAATGTTTTTCTACAACAAACTTACTAAGAGATGTCAAGGTGGCAATTTAAAAAACGAGGCAGGCTCATGTGCCAACACAGTTCGCACGACAAAAGACTATTTAAAGGCTCGGTGAGGAAAATGCTAGGTAGGGGAAAGGCTAGGTGGAGGAAATGTTTAGGTAGGTTAAAGGCTAGGTGGAGGCAATGGTTAGGTTAGGTGAAGGTTAGGTTAGGTTAGGTTAGATGAAGGATTGGGGAGCACCGGGTGCCTTAAAATTTCTTTTTTGAACTCTAAAAATTAGAATATAACGAAATTAATTTATTTTGTAATTTATAGATAATTATATAATTACTAACGTCTTTGTTTGCGGTTGACTGCCTCTGTTGTTCCTTTCTTGCTGCAATTGCTTCCAACTTCCATTGTGGGTCCCGCACAGTGGATCTTCTTCTCACTCTTGAATCCACAATTTCTGGGAGCATACAGTCATAATAGAAATTACGAAGCTGTAGTTTCATGTGTTTCTCCCAGAAATCGTCATTTCTGTAAATTTTGTCCACATATAGATCCTTTGTGGTCCAAATGACAAAAATGCAAAATTCTCGTTTTGTCACATGTAGTTGTCCTTGTATCTGGAAAAAATAATCATGTTTCTCGGAAAGATGTAGTTCTTCCGAGTTTTTCATTTTATTCAAACAAAACGATCTTACTTTCTCGACTGCATCTCTCACAAGCATATCTCTTGCAGCAAATGGGCATTTCACTTCGATCAACCCATCTGAACCTACTGTACCATCAGGCGTGGCCCCAAGGTATGGTTCTTCGGGGTCCACAAATAAGCCACAGTCCTGAACGCTTTCTTCGAATCGTTTTTCGAACTCCTGAATCGCTCTTGTTTCATTGTCAATCCCCCACCTTATTTCAGGAAGATTTTTAATGTTCCTGTGGTAGAGAATTCTCCGGACTAATTTGTCACATGGTGTGTATTCTTTTTGTTTGGAGATGACCCCAAAATTGCTCGCTGTGACTCTTGTTAGTCTTTCTTTTAGCCATTTTGGATTTGTTGGCCCTCCGCGGGTTGCAACTTCAAGTGCTGCTGCTTGTTCTTTATCAATCGATAGACTGATGACATGCTCGTTCATTTTCTTTTTTAGTTCTTCCTCTGGCAGGTCTTCAAAATCCATTGTTCCCCCGTAGTGCTTGCGAGACTCTTCGGAGGACATGAGAGCCTCTTTTCTTCTTAAATGTTTAGCATATCCACCTTCAAAGCGAAGTCTTTTTCTGTACTTCTCTTTGAGTGCTAAATTCCTTCTTCGCTTTTGTGCCATCTTCTTCATTACAGATGGTGGGGTCTGTTTAGGAAATATTTTCCTACTGGCCTCAACTTGCCAGCCAGGTCCATGTAACTGGTTTAAACCAGCACAATACACCCGCATTGTGTATGATGCTCCCATGCAGAAGTTTACACGCTTTCCTCCTATGGCTTTGCATATAAGACTCATGAATTGCTCTGCAACATTGTTTGTTAACCGCTCTACTAGGCTGTCAGCATGGTCTTTCAGCCTTCTCATTGTGGCCATGATCGTTTCCCACAGTAGACTTCCCTGTACTAAGGGAACATCGTTCGGCTCGCTTGCATCTCTTTTGCAGTAGTCACCACACTCTGTGTGGTCTCCAAAAACATGTATGGGACCATGTGCAAGGTCTTTTTTCAGTGCCTTCATCTTTTCCTCCTTCGAACATTTTGAGGAAAAGTTTCGCATTACTGCTCCTCTAACGGCACTGATGAGACGGTTAACCCTATCTGGATTTAGAAACCGTCTCTCCTCGAGGCTGATCCTTGTGTCATTCGGTATCTTTCTTATCTTGGTCGCATACGAACGAATAAGGTGATTCGTGCACTCTATTTTCGTAACTGGATAGCCTCCAGTCGCACAAATTGCCTTGTAAGTACTAGAGTCACCATCACCAATTACGTACTTGTAACGTACTCCATACTTGCTTTCGCTCTCTGTGAAGGCTTTTGAAATGATATCGGCTTCCATTGCACCTGCAGACCCTCCCCAGTTTTTAAAACAATGGTGCTTCTCAGGATCGACACCTTTTGTTTGTGCCGCAGCACATTTAGGGCAATATCGGTTTCTGACGGCCAGGTCGATCAGCTTTCCTGTTTCGGCATCAAACACAGCAGCCATACCAGACAAAGAATTATAACTATGCTGGTATGACCTTTTTGCCCAAGAGCCGTCGACTACAACAGTCAGCCAAGGAACACCGTCATCATCAGTGTTGTTTTTTTCCATTGCTCTTCGTTTTGACTCCATTGCTGCCTCTTTCATGGACTCCTTTAATGCATCACTGAGTTTGTAATGAATTTCATCTGTTGCAGCTTGGAATGTTCGTTGTGCCATGCACGGTATGCCAACAACAGCTAAGAGTTCCTCTAGCTGCTGATGGCCAATTCCAATGCTGGCACATCCCAGTACAGCAGCTGTATTTACTACTGGCTCGGCTTCGTTACTATCTGTAGAAAATGCAATGCATTTCCTGCATTCACTACATTCGAAAGTAATTCTCGAACATAGCCCCCTGGATGTTTCTTTTTTAAAGGCCAGTCTCGATGCTGTGCATCTCTTTGCGTGGATACTGGCCTTTTCTATGATGTTTGTCAGACTTAATAAAGATATGATCCGACGCCCCGTGTGCTTCGGGAGTTCTTTTTGGACGCTCTTCACTGTTAAGGAATGCCTCTCAATAGAAGTTGGTGTTGTAAAGGAGTATGGCATAACTTTCTCTGGTGTTTGGTAAATGGTCTTTTCTGGTCTCAATACCTGTTCATTTTCCTCTTCCTCCTCCTCCTCCTCCTCCTCGGAAAGACTCTCCCTCATATTTCTGCGATGAAGCCGGTTTCTCAAGTGCTCAGTAACATCAAGAGGAGTGAAGAGCAGCTCTTCATCGCACGCATGACAGGTCATGAGCGGCTTTAATGTCAAAGACGACCCTGCCGTTGATGACCTTGCTCTTGTGTAGTCTGTTTTGGTGTTATTAGTAATTATTTGTAATAAACATTTTATAAATATTTTACCATGAATTGGGGGTGCTTGGAAGTGAGCTGGTGTTAACAAAAAACTGTCATCTGTTGATTTTGGTGATGGGGTTGCCGGTTTATCTGTATATTTTCAATAGAGGTAATTGTAAATAGTGTACTGCACCTCATTTATATGTTACAATATATTGGCGAAGTTGAGCGGCCGCATCCTCATCCGCATCCTCTTCCTGAGGCGAATCACTGCATTTGCAAATGACATTTGTATGGGTAGCTCTTAATATCAGCTTTCATTTAACTGACATAAAAGTAAATAAAACTACCTATTTGCATCTTTTTCGTTTAAACGTCGTTGCCTTTGTGCTTTGGCTGCTTTGTTTCTCTTCTTCGGTCTGTATTTAGGCATGGTGAATTATCTAGTGAAACATTGCGTATGTTAATGTAAAGTCACATGTTTTATATATGTAATACACACGAGAAAACTAAACCATATTAGATTATTATAATAATTTTTTTATTTGTTTGCTACACTAAAATATTAGTAAACAAGGGATTCAAGGAACCCGATAGACCTCCACTGCTTTAATGTATGCTTTCATATATCAAATAACACTTTCTTTCATTGTTGCTTGCATGTGTATGCACGTGTACACACTTGCACGCATGTGTATGCACATGTACGCACATATACACACGTGCACGCATGTGTTCGCACGTGTGTGCATGTGTATGCACGTGTGTTCATGTGTATGCACGTGTGTTCATGTGTATGCACGTGTGTGCATGTGTATGCACGTATACGCATGTGCGCGCATTTGTACGCACGTATACACACATGTGCGCATGTGTATGCACATGTACACACTTGCGCGCATGTGTTCACACGTGTGTGCATGTGTTCGCACGTATACGCACGTGCGCGCATTTGTACGCACATATACACACGTGCGCGCATGTGTACACAGTTGCGCGCATGTGTTCGCACATGTGCATGTGTACACACGTGTGCATGTGTAAAAACGTGCGCGCATGTGTATGCACGTATATGCACGTGCGCGCATGTGTGTTAAACACCCATGTATGTTTTCATGTACATGACGTAGTTACTTGTGATGCACATGCGTTATTCATGTGTAATGATTAGGGCTCTGATTTTGATGCCACATGACCTGGAACATACCAACAGGAATGTTTCTCAATTTGTGGCCCAAGTGCCAATTGTGAAGGAATCAATCATCATTATTAGAGCAAACTGCAATTATGATTTTTCAAATCATAAAAGGCTGGTTAGAGAGACTAGATGTCTGGTTACTATCAGTTGTCAACTAGAGTTCTAGGCTCTTAACTATTTTTTTTAATTAGAAAGAACAATTTTTATCTAAACGAGATTGTTACTTCACAATTGGCACTTGGGCCACATATTGAGAAACGTTCCCGTTGATATTGCATCAAAATCTGAGCCCTAGTAATATTATGAGAATACGTCACTAAAAAGAAACAAGAAAAGGAATAAGAGTCTAAAGAAAAAGGAGACGAAGAGAAAAGCAATAAAAAAGTCTGAAGAAAAAGGAGACGAAGAGAAAAGCAATAAAAAAGTCTGAAGAAAAAAGAGACGAAGAGAAAAGCAATAAAAACTCTACTAAGCTGAGTGCCCAACCCACCCACTAAAAAAATGAACTGCCCTGGATAAAAACAATGTCATCAAGTAAATAACCCTAAGAAAATATTTTTTGACACTATTACTATTATACTATTATACAAATGTTTTGTGTATAAAAAATTCTTTATTAATTATATGTTTAATTATTAATTATTTTATTTGACATTTTTAATTATTTTATTTAACATTTTTAATTATTTTATTTAACATTTTTAATTATTTTATTTTATTATATTTTTAATTATTTATTTGATTTTATTACTTTATTTTATTATATTTTAATATTTCATTTTATTATTTTTATTATTTTCATTATTATTATAATTATAAATTAAAAATTAAAAATAAAAAACATAAACCTTACCTTTCACAGAGCTACAGTCACAAACAACAGTCACAAACAAAGAAAAAAGTGTGAATGAAGCAAAAAGTTATAAAAAAAAAAACTACTGTGGTGCCATCCATTATCTTATCAAGCTTTACAAATTATTTCACAAATACAAATAGATTTACAAATGCAAATACAAAAATACAAAGAATTAGTTTTTATTATCATTAAGAAGATACAAATAAATGAAATAATATTAAATATTAAATTAATAATAAAATACACAGTGTGTGGCACTCAGGGTCGCCACAAGAAACTAACTACTTACTTTTAGTTAGAAACTTTTTACTTATAGTTAGAAACTAGAATGGATAGCTGAATCAATTAATTGTACTTTCATTTCGATGACATTACAAAATAAATTTTTTACAGACAAAAATTACAAAATACTGTCTGTTTAAAGTTTGGTTATTTTTCAAAAACACTATCATAAAAAGCTTATTTTGAAAGATATCAATATGAAAATGGCCTTTCGTCATTGAGCTACCATTTTAGTTTCTAATACACATGCATTCAAGATTTTCTTCATTTTGCGTCTGAAAGACAAAATAATCAAAGAGTTTGCGAGCGGCATCGTTTACACCTTTAAAACCATATGTTAAAAAGTATAAAACACACAATTACTAATTTCAAGTCCATATTTTCCTACCGAAAAACAAACCTACCGCGAGATAGAAGCTTTCGAAACTTTTGCGTTGCACTCAGTTGTTCATCAACATCATCGCTGTACAAAGACTGAGCCATTTCCGGCGTGATTCCACCCTAAAAACAGACAAAAAAAACTTCAAAACTCATCCAAACTAGAAAGTCAAAAGAAAAAGAGACGCGAGATTAAACCTGAACGGTAGACTAGTTGAAATCTTCGGGTAACGAAGCATTCATTTCTTCGTCTTGTTCCGTATCATTCGGAAGATTTACGTTCCGTCGTTTGAATAACTACGAAAAGAAAAAGAATTAGAAATCGAGAAATAATCCAGATCAACGCTTGAGAGAGAAAACGAAAGTTAATAACTTGCTGTTCTCTTTTCTGCTTCCTCAGTTGAACTCCTTCTCGTCTCCTTCGTCATTCTTGTGCGTCCAATGCTGCATTTTTGTAAAGATGTAGGTGTTGACTCGACTGTTGCTGCTGTGGAGTGGACATCTGACAGAAACATAAAACATAACGCAATTGTCACATATTATTATGATTATTATTATTATATGTTGGGTTTTATGAAGAGCTGATTCTCAAACTCTGATTATTTTGTCTTTCAGGAGAGCAAAAAAGAGAAAATTGAATGTTTTTTAGAAATTAGAAGGCTAGCTCAATCACCTATAACGATAGATTTTATGTTTAATAATCTTTCAAAATAAACTTTTTATAGACAAAAATGAAACATCTGCTTAAAAAGTCGACACATAACATAAAAAATTGACTTTGAAAGATTAATAAACATGAAAATATATATCGTTATAAGTGTTATCGTTATAGTATTTTATTGCAAATTTCATTTATATTTTATATTTTTCAAACGAACGTTTTTCAGAAACAAAATTCAATCACTTACCGATATTTTCGTGTTGCTCCTGCTTTCATGTCCGTTGGATTTACCCACTCAAAACCCGAAAAAAAAACTTTAGTATATAAATAATGAAGAACAAGTCCATGAAAAGACAAAAAAAAAATGGCGGCCGAGTAAACAAGAAATTATGTGTAATGTGACGTCATGTACTCTCTAACCAGGCCTTGACTGAATCAGATTCTTGTTGATCTGAAAAAATTGGCCCATTACTACTTTTACTTCAATATAAAAATATACACATGTAATTAGGCAATGAAATTTACCTGTTTTATAGAAAACAAATAAATCTACAACCACTTTTTTTTTTTAATATTATCTCCTTTATAAAAAAAAAAATGTGTGCGGAATATGTAGCTTTTTTTTTCCTATGAGATTTTGCATAGAAAAAAAAAACACCTTTTTAAATACTTAATTAAAAATATTTAAAAACAGATTTAAAGTCTGAAAATTTTCCAAATCATCCAATAAACAATCTAATATTTATTACAGTTTTAATTACATTTTAAAAACTTATATGTCTTCAAATAGTATGTTTCTAACCAAACTGTATTTGTTTGAAATTATGTCTATGGTAATTGAATACACGTGGCGCCTCTGACGTCAGACACTGCAATTATAGTGTCGTCTGTCAAAAAAAAAGTCCGACGCTTCTGTAGCCCTCTTAAACGTTCAACCTTAAACGTTCAACCTTAAACGTTCAAGCTTAAACGTTCAACCTTAAACGTTCAACCTTAAACGTTCAAAATTAAACGTTCATTCTTAAACGTTCAACCTTAAACGTTCAACCTTAAACGTTCAACCTTAAACGTTCAACCTTAAACGTTCAAAATTAAACGTTCAACTTTAAACGTTCAACCTTAAACGTTCAACCTTAAACGTTCAACCTTAAACGTTCAACCTTAAACGTTCAACCTTAAACGTTCAACCTTAAACGTTCAACCTTAAACGTTCAAGCTTAAACGTTCAACCTTAAACGTTCAACCTTAAACGTTCAACCTTAAACGTTCCAAATTAAACGTTCAACCTTAAACGTTCAACCTTAAACGTTCAACCTTAAACATTCAATCTTAAAGGTGAAACCTTAAACGTTCAACCTTAAACGTTCAACCTTAAACGTTCAACCTTAAACGTTCAACCTTAAACGTTCAACCTTAAACCTTCAACCTTAAACGTTCAACCTTAAACGTTCAACCTTAAACGTTCCAAATTAAACGTTCAACCTTAAACGTTCAACCTTAAACGTTCAACCTTAAACGTTCAACCTTAAACGTGAAACCTTAAACGTGAAACCTTAAACGTGAAACCTTAAACGTTCAACCTTAAATGTTCAACCTTAAACGTTCAAACTTAAACGTTCAACCTTAAACGTTCAACCTTAAACGTTCAACCTTAAATGTTCAACCTTAAACGTTCAACCTTAAACGTTCAACCATAAACGTTCAACCTTAAACGTTCAACCTTAAACATTCAACCTTAAACGTTAAACAATAAACGTTCAACCTTAAACGTTCAACCTTAAACGTTCAACCTTAAACGTTCAACCTTAAACGTTCAACCTTAAACGTTCAACCTTAAACGTTCAACCTTAAACGTTCAACCTTAAACGTTCAACCTTAAACGTTCAACCTTAAAAGTTCAACCTTAAACGTTTAAAATTAAACGTTCAACCTTAAACGTTCAACCTTAAACGTTCAACCTTAAACGTTCAACCTTAAACGTTCAACCTTAAACGTTCAACCTTAAACTTTCAACCTTAAACGTTCAACTTTAAACATTCAACCTTAAACGTTCAAACTTAAACATTCAACCTTAAACGTTCAACCTTAAACGTTCAACCTTAAACGTTCAACCTTAAACGTTCAACCTTAAACGTGAAACCTTAAACGTGAAACCTTAAACGTGAAACCTTAAACGTGAAACCTTAAACGTGAAACCTTAAACGTGAAACCTTAAACGTGAAACCTTAAACGTGAAACCTTAAACGTGAAACCTTAAACGTGAAACCTTAAACGTGAAACCTGAAACGTGAAACCTTAAACGTTAAACCTTAAACGTTCAACCTTAAACGTTCAAGCTTAAACGTTCAACCTTAAACGTTCAACCTTAAACGTTCAAAATTAAACGTTCATTCTTAAATGTTCAACCTTAAACGTTCAACCTTAAACGTTCAACCTTAAACGTTCAACCTTAAACGTTCAACCTTAAACGTTCAACCTTAAACGTTCAAAATTAAACGTTCAACTTTAAACGTTCAACCTTAAACGTTCAACCTTAAACGTTCAACCTTAAACGTTCAACCTTAAACGTTCAAGCTTAAACGTTCAACCTTAAACATTCAATCTTAAAGGTGAAACCTTAAACGTTCAACCTTAAACGTTCAACCTTAAACAATCAACCTTAAACGTTCAACCTTAAACGTTCAACCTTAAACGTTCAACCTTAAACGTTCAACCTTAAATGTTCAACCTTAAACGTTCAACCTTAAATGTTCAACATTAAACGTTCAACCTTAAACGTTCAACATTAAACAATCAACCTTAAACGTTCAACCTTAAACGTTCAACCTTAAACGTTCAACGTTAAACGTTCAACCTTAAACGTTCAACCTTAAACGTTCAACATTAAACGTTCAACATTAAACGTTCAACATTAAACGTTCAAACTTAAACGTTCAACCTTAAGTGTTCAACCTTAAACGTTCAACCTTAAACGTTCAACCGTAAACGTTCAACCTTAAACGTTCAACAATAAACGTTCAACCTTAAACGTTCAACCTTAAACGTTCAACCTTAAACGTTCAACCTTAAACGTTCAACCTTAAACGTTCAACCTTAAACGTTCAACGTTAACCGTTCAACGTTAAACGTTCAACCTTAAATGTTCAACCTTAAACGTTCAACCTTAAACGTTAAACCTTAAACGTTCAACCTTAAACGTTCAACCTTATACGTTCAACCTTAAACGTTCAACCTTAAACGTTCCACCTTAAACGTTCCACCTTAAACGTTCAACCTTAAACGTTCAACCTTAAACGTTCAACCTGAAACGTTCAACCTTAAACGTTCAACCTTAAACGTTCAACCTTAAACGTTCAACCTTAAACGTTCAACCTTAAACGTTCAACCTTAAACGTTCAACCTTAAACGTTCAACCTTAAATGTTCAACCTTAAACGTTCAACCTTAAATGGTCAACCTTATACGTTCAACCTTAAATGTTCAATCTTAAACGTTCAACCGTAAACGTTCAACCTTAAGCGTTCAACATTAAACGTGAAACCTTAAACGTTCAACCTTAAACGTTCAACCGTAAACGTTCAACCTTAAGCGTTCAACCTTAAACGTTCAACCTTAAATGGTCAACCGTAAACGTTCAATCTTAAACGTTCAACCGTAAACGTTCAACCTTAAGCGTTCAACCTTAAACGTTCAACCTTAAATGGTCAACCTTAAACGTTCAACCTTAAACGTTCAATCTTAAATGTTCCACCTTAAACGTTCAACCTTAAACGTTCAACATGAAACATTCAACCTTAAACGTTCAACCTTAAACGTTCAACCTTAAACGTTCAACCTTAAGCGTTTAACATTAAACGTTCAACCTTAAACGTTCAACCTTAAACGTTCAACCTTAAACATGAAACCTTAAACGTTCAACCTTAAACGTTCAACCTTAAACGTTCAACCTTAAACGTTCAACCTTAAACGTTCAATCTTAAATCTTCCACCTTAAACGTTCAACCTTAAACGTTCAACATGAAACATTCAACCTTAAACGTTCAACCTTAAACGTTCAACCTTAAACGTTCAACCTTAAGCGTTTAACATTAAACGTTCAACCTTAAACGTTCAACCTTAAACGTTCAACCTTAAACATGAAACCTTAAACGTTCAACCTTAAACGTTCAACCTTAAACGTTCAACCTTAAACGTTCAACCTTAAACGTTCAACCTTAAACGTTCAACCTTAAACGTTCTACCTTAAACGTTCAACCTTAAACGTTCAACCTTAAACGTTCAACCTTAAACGTTCAACCTTAAACGTTCAACCTTAAACGTTCAACCTTAAACGTTCAACCTTAAACGTTCAACCTTAAACGTTCAACCTTAAACGTTCAACCTTTAACATTCAACCTTAAACGTTCAACCTTAAACGTTCAACATTAAACGTTCAACATTAAACGTTCAACATTAAACGTTCAAACTTAAACATTCAACCTTAAACGTTCAACCTTAAACGTTCAACCTTAAACGTTCAACCTTAAATGTTCAACCTTAAACGATCAACCTTAAATGTTCAACCTTATACGTTTAACCTTAAACGTTCAACCTTAAACGTTCAACATTAAACGTTCAACATTAAACGTTCAACCTTAAATGTTCATCCTTAAAAACGTACAACCTTAAACGTTCAAAATTAAACGTTCAAAATTAAACGTTCAAAATTAAACGTTCAAAATTAAACATTCAACCTTAAATGTTCAACCTTAAACGTTCAACCTTAAACGTTCAACCTTAAACGTTCTACCTTAAACGATCAACCTTAAATGTTCAACCTTAAACGTTCAACCTTAAACGTTCAACATTAAACGTTCAACCTTAAACGTTCATCCTTAAAAATATGAAACCTTAAACGTTCAACCTTAAACGTTCAACCGTAAACGTTCAACCTTAAATGTTCAACCATAAACGTTCAACCTTAAACGTTCAACCTTAAACATTCAACCTTAAACGTTCAACCTTAAACGTTCAACCTTAAACGTTCAACGTTAACCGTTCAACGTTAAACGTTCAACCTTAAATGTTCAACCTTAAACGTTCAACATTAAACGTTAAACCTTAAACGTTCAACCTTAAACGTTCAACCTTATACGTTCAACCTTAAACGTTCAACCTTAAATGTTCCACCTTAAACGTTCCACATTAAACGTTCAACCTTAAACGTTCAACCTTAAACGTTCAACCTTAAACGTTCAACCTTAAACGTTCAACCTTATACGTTCAACCTTAAACGTTCAACCTTAAACGTTAAACCTTAAACGTTCAACCTTAAACGTTCAACCTTAAACGTTCAACCTTAAACGTTCAACCTTAAACGTTCAACCTTAAACGTTCAACCTTAAACGTTCAACCTTATACGTTCAACCTTAAATGTTCAACCTTAAACGTTCAACCTTAAACGTTCAACCTTAAACGTTCAACCTTAAACTTTCAACCTTAAACGTTAAACCTTAAACGTTCAACCTTAAACGTTCAACCTTAAACGTTCAACCTTAAACGTTCAACCTTAAACGTTCAACCTTAAACGTTCAACCTTAAACGTTCAACCTTAAACGTTCAACCTTAAACTTTCAACCTTAAACGTTCAACCTTAAACGTTCAACCGTAAACGTTAAACCTTAAACGTTCAATCTTAAACGTTCAACCTTAAACGTGAAACCTTAAATGATCAACCTTAAACGATCAACCTTAAACGTTCAACCTTAAACGTTCAACCTTAAACGTTCAACCTTAAATGTTCAACCTTAAATATTCAACCTTAAACGTTCAACCTTAATCGTTCAACTTTAAACGTTCATCCTTAAACGTTCAACCTTAAACATTCAACCTTAAACGTTCAACCTTAAACGTTCAACCTTAAACGTTCAACCTTAAACGTTCAAAATTAAACGTTCAACCTTAAACGTTCAACCTTAAACGTTCAACCTTAAACATTCAACCTTAAACGTTCAACCTTAAACGTTAAACCTTAAACGTTCAACCTTAAACTTTCAACCTTAAACGTTCAACCTTAAACGTTCAACCGTAAACGTTCAACCTTAAACGTTCAACCTTAAACGATCAACCTTAAACGTTCAACCTTAAACGTGAAACCTTAAACGTGAAACCTTAAACGATCAACCTTAAACGTTCAACCTTAAACGTTCAACCTTAAATGTTCAACCTTAAATGTTCAACCTTAAACGTTCTACCTTAAACGTTCAACCTTAAACGCTCAACCTTAAACGTTCAACCTTAAACGTTCAACCTTAAACGTTTAACCTTAAACGTTCAAACTTAAACATTCAACCTTAAACGTTCAACCTTAAACGTTCAACCTTTAACGTTCAACCTTAAACGTTCAACCTTAAACGTTCAACCTTAAACATGAAACCTTAAACGATCAACCTTAAACGATCAACCTTAAACGTTCAACCTTAAATGTTCAATCTTAAATTTTCAACCTTAAATGTTCAACCTTAAACGTTCAACCTTAAACGTTCAACCTTAAACGTTCAACTTTAAACGTTCAACCTTAAACGTTTAACCTTAAACGTTCAACCTTAAATGTTCAACCTTAAACGTTCAACCTTAAACGTTCAATCTTAAACGTTCAACCTTAAACGTTCAACCTTAAACGTTCAACCTTAAACGTTCAACCTTAAACGTTCAACCTTAAACGTTCAAAATTAAACGTTCAACCTTAAACGTTCAACCTTAAACGTTCAACCTTAAATGTTCAACCTTAAACGTTCAACCTTAAACGTTCAAACTTAAACGTTCAACCTTAAACGTTCAACCTTAAACGTTCAACCTTAAAAGTTCAACCTTAAATGTTCAACCTTAAACGTTCAACCTTAAAAGTTCAACCTTAATCGTTCAACCTTAAACGTTCAACCTTAAACGTTCAACCTTAAACGTTCAACCATATACGTTCAACCTTAAATGTTCAACCTTAAATGTTCAACCTTAAATGTTCAACCTTAAACGTTCAACCTTAAACGTTCAACTTTAAACGTTCAACGTTAAACGTCAACCTTAAACGTTCAACCTTAAACGTTCAACCTTAAACTTTCAACCTTAAACGTTCAACCTTAAACGATCAACCTTAAACGTTCAACCTTAAATGTTCAACCTTAAACGTTCAACCTTAAACGTTCAACCTTAAACGTTCAACCTTAAACGTTCAACCTTAAACGTTCAACCTTTAACGTTCAACCTTAAACGTTCAACCTTAAACGTTCAACCTTAAACGTCAACCTTAACGTTCAACCTTAAACGTTCAACCTTAAACGTTCAACCTTTAACGTGAAACCTTAAACAATCAACCTTAAACGATCAACCTTAAACAATCAACCTTAAACGTGAAACCTTAATCGTGAAACCTTAAACGTTCAACCTTGAACGTGAAACCTTAAACGTTCAACCTTAAACGTTCAACCTTAAACGTGAAACCTTAAACAATCAACCTTAAACGATAAACCTTAAACGATCAACCTTAAACGTTCAACCTTAAACGTTCAACCTTAAACGTTCAACCTTAAACGTTCAACCTTAAACGTTCAACCTTAAACGTTCAACCTTAAACGCTCAACCTTAAACGTTCAACCTTAAACGTTCAACCTTAAACGTTCAACCTTAAACGTTCAACCTTAACGTTCAACCTTAAACGTTCAACCTTAAACGTTCAACCTTAAACGTTCAACCTTAAACGTTCAACCTTAAACGTTCAACCTTAAACGTTCAACCTTAAACGTTCAACCTTAAACGTTCAACCTTAAACGTTCAACCTTAAACGTTCAACCTTAAACGTTCAACCTTAAACGTTCAACCATAAACGTTCAACCTTAAACGTTCAACCTTAAACGTTCAACCTTAAACGTTCAACCTTAAACGTTCAACCTTAAACGTTCAACCTTAAACGCTCAACCTTAAACGTTCAACCTTAAACATTCAACCTTAAATGTTCAACCTTAAACGTTCAACCTTAAATGTGAAACCTTAAACGTGAAACCTTAAACTTTCAACCGTATACGTTCAACCTTAAACGTTCAACCTTAAACGTTCAACCTTAAACGTTGAAACTTAAACATTCAACCGTAAACGTTCATCATTAAACGTGAAACCTTAAACATTCAACCTTAAAGGTTCAACCTTAAACGTTCAACCTTAAATGTTCAACCTTAAACGTTCAACCTTAAATGTGAAACCTCAAATGTGAAACCTTAAACGTGAAACCTTAAACGTGAAACCTTAAACGTGAAACCTTAAACGTGAAACCTTAAACGTTCAACCTTAAACGTTCAACCTTAAACGTGAAACCTTAAACGATCAACCTTAAACGATCAACCTTAAACGTTCAACCTTAAACGTTCAACCTAAATGTTCAACCTTAAATGTTCAACCTTAAACGTTCAACCTTAATCGTTCAACTTTAAACGTTCATCCTTAAACGTTCAACCTTAAACATTCAACCTTAAACGTTCAACCTTAAATTTTCAACCTTAAACGTTCAACCTTAAACGTTCAACTTAAACGTTCAACCTTAAATGTTCAACCTTAAACGTTCAACCTTAAACGTTCAACCTTAAACGTTCAACCTTAAACGTTCTAACTTAAACGTTCAACCTTAAACGCTCAACCTTAAACGTTCAACCTTAAACGTTCAACCTTAAACGTTCAACCTTAAACGTTCAACCTTAAACGTTCAACCTTAAACGTTCAACCTTAAACGTTCAACCTTTAACGTTCAACCTTAAACGTTCAACCTTAAACGTTCATCCTTAAACGTTCAACCTTAAACATTCAACCTTAAACGTTCAACCTTAAATTTTCAACCTTAAACGTTCAACCTTAAACGTTCAACCTTAAACGTTCAACCTTAAACGTTCAACCTTAAACGTTCAACCTTAAACGTTCAACCTTAAACGTTCAACCTTAAACGTTCAACCTTAAACGTTCAACCTTAAACGTTCAACCTTAAACGTTCAACCTTAAACGTTCAACCTTAAACGTTCAACCTTAAACGTTCAACCTTTAACGTGAAACCTTTAACGTGAAACCTTAAACGATCAACCTTAAACGATCAACCTTAAACAATCAACCTTAAACGTGAAACCTTAATCGTGAAACCTTAAACGTTCAACCTTAAACGTGAAACCTTAAACGTTCAACCTTAAACGTTCAACCTTAAACGTGAAACCTTAAACAATCAACCTTAAACGATAAACCTTAAACGATCAACCTTAAACGTTCAACCTTAAACGTTCAACCTTAAACGTTCAACCTTAAACGTTCAACCTTAAACGTTCAACCTTAAACGTTCAACCTTAAACGCTCAACCTTAAACGTTCAACCTTAAACGTTTAACCTTAAACGTTCAACCTTAAACGTTCAACCTTAAACGTTCAACCTTAAACGTTCAACCTTAAACGTTCAACCTTAAACGTTCAACCTTAAACGTTCAACCTTAAACGTTCAACCTTAAACGTTCAACCTTAAACGTTCAACCTTAAACGTTCAACCTTAAACGTTCAACCTTAAACGTTCAACCTTAAATGTTCAACCTTAAACGTTCAACCTTAAACGTTCAACCTTAAACGTTCAACCTTAAACGTTCAACCTTAAACGTTCAACCTTAAACGTTCAACCTTAAACGTTCAACCTTAAACGCTCAACCTTAAACGTTCAACCTTAAACATTCAACCTTAAATGTTCAACCTTAAACATTCAACCTTAAATGTTCAACCTTAAACGTTCAACCTTAAATGTGAAACCTTAAACGTGAAACCTTAAACTTTCAACCGTATACGTTCAACCTTAAACGTTCAACCTTAAATGTTCAACCTTAAACGTTCAACCTTAAATGTGAAACCTCAAATGTGAAACCTTAAACGTGAAACCTTAAACGTGAAACCTTAAACGTGAAACCTTAAACGTGAAACCTTAAACGTTCAACCTTAAACGTTCAACCTTAAACGTGAAACCTTAAACGATCAACCTTAAACGATCAACCTTAAACGTTCAACCTTAAACGTTCAACCTTAAATGTTCAACCTTAAATGTTCAACCTTAAACGTTCAACCTTAATCGTTCAACTTTAAACGTTCATCCTTAAACGTTCAACCTTAAACATTCAACCTTAAACGTTCAACCTTAAATTTTCAACCTTAAACGTTCAACCTTAAACGTTCAACCTTAAACGTTCAACCTTAAATGTTCAACCTTAAACGTTCAACCTTAAACGTTCCACCTTAAACGTTCAACCTTAAACGTTCAACCTTAAACGTTCAACCTTAAACGTTCTACCTTAAACGTTCAACCTTAAACGTTCTACCTTAAACGTTCAACCTTAAACGCTCAACCTTAAACGTTCAACCTTAAACGTTCAACCTTAAACGTTTAACCTTAAACGTTCAACCTTAAACGTTCAACCTTAAACGTTCAACCTTAAACGTTCAACCTTTAACGTTCAACCTTAAACGTTCAACCTTAAACGTTCAACCGTAAATGTTCAAAATTAAACGTTCAACCTTAAACGTTCAACCTTAAACGTTCAACCTTAAACGTTCAACCTTAAACGTTCAACCTTAAACGTTCAAACTTAAACGTTCAACCTTAAACGTTCAACCTTAAACGTTCAACCTTAAACGTTCAACCTTAAACGTTCAACCTTAAACGTTCAACCTTATACGTTCAACCTTAAATGTTCAACCTTAAACGTTCAACCTTAAACGTTCAACGTTAAACGTTCAACCTTAAACGTTCAACCTTAAACGTTAAACCTTAAACGTTCAACCTTAAACGTTCAACGTTAAACGTTCAACCTTAAACGTTCAACCTTAAACGTTCAACCTTAAACGTTCAACCTTAAACGTTCAACCTTAAACGTTCAACCTTAAACTTTCAACCTTAAACGTTCAACCTTAAACGTTCAACCGTAAACGTTCAACCTTAAACGTTCAACCTTAAACGTTCAACCTTAAACGTGAAACCTTAAAAGATCAACCTTAAACGATCAACCTTAAACGTTCAACCTTAAACGTTCAACCTTAAATGTTCAACCTTAAATATTCAACCTTAAACGTTCAACCTTAATCGTTCAACTTTAAACGTTCATCCTTAAACGTTCAACCTTAAACATTCAACCTTAAACGTTCAACCTTAAACGTTCAACCTTAAACGTTCAACCTTAAACGTTCAAAATTAAACGTTCAACCTTTAACGTTCAACCTTAAACGTTCAACCTTAAACATTCAACCTTAAACGTTCAACCTTAAACGTTAAACCTTAAACGTTCAACCTTAAACTTTCAGCCTTAAACGTTCAACCTTAAACGTTCAACCGTAAACGTTCAACCTTAAACGTTCAACCTTAAACGTTCAACCTTAAACGTGAAACCTTAAACGTGAAACCTTAAACGATCAACCTTAAACGTTCAACCTTAAACGTTCAACCTTAAATGTTCAACCTTAAATGTTCAACCTTAAACGTTCTACCTTAAACGTTCAACCTTAAACGCTCAACCTTAAACGTTCAACCTTAAACGTTCAACCTTAAACGTTTAACCTTAAACGTTAAACCTTAAACGTTCAACCTTAAACGTTCAACGTTAAACGTTCAACCTTAAACGTTCAACCTTAAACGTTCAACCTTAAACGTTCAACCTTAAACGTTCAACCTTAAACGTTCAACCTTAAACTTTCAACCTTAAACGTTCAACCTTAAACGTTCAACCGTAAACGTTCAACCTTAAACGTTCAACCTTAAACGTTCAACCTTAAACGTGAAACCTTAAAAGATCAACCTTAAACGATCAACCTTAAACGTTCAACCTTAAACGTTCAACCTTAAATGTTCAACCTTAAATATTCAACCTTAAACGTTCAACCTTAATCGTTCAACTTTAAACGTTCATCCTTAAACGTTCAACCTTAAACATTCAACCTTAAACGTTCAACCTTAAACGTTCAACCTTAAACGTTCAACCTTAAACGTTCAAAATTAAACGTTCAACCTTTAACGTTCAACCTTAAACGTTCAACCTTAAACATTCAACCTTAAACGTTCAACCTTAAACGTTAAACCTTAAACGTTCAACCTTAAACTTTCAGCCTTAAACGTTCAACCTTAAACGTTCAACCGTAAACGTTCAACCTTAAACGTTCAACCTTAAACGTTCAACCTTAAACGTGAAACCTTAAACGTGAAACCTTAAACGATCAACCTTAAACGTTCAACCTTAAACGTTCAACCTTAAATGTTCAACCTTAAATGTTCAACCTTAAACGTTCTACCTTAAACGTTCAACCTTAAACGCTCAACCTTAAACGTTCAACCTTAAACGTTCAACCTTAAACGTTTAACCTTAAACGTTCAAACTTAAACATTCAACCTTAAACGTTCAACCTTAAACGTTCAACCTTTAACGTTCAACCGTATACGTTCAACCTTAAACGTTCAACCTTAAATGTTCAACCTTAAACGTTCAACCTTAAATGTGAAACCTCAAATGTGAAACCTTAAACGTGAAACCTTAAACGTGAAACCTTAAACGTGAAACCTTAAACGTGAAACCTTAAACGTTCAACCTTAAACGTTCAACCTTAAACGTGAAACCTTAAACGATCAACCTTAAACGATCAACCTTAAACGTTCAACCTTAAACGTTCAACCTTAAATGTTCAACCTTAAATGTTCAACCTTAAACGTTCAACCTTAATCGTTCAACTTTAAACGTTCATCCTTAAACGTTCAACCTTAAACATTCAACCTTAAACGTTCAACCTTAAATTTTCAACCTTAAACGTTCAACCTTAAACGTTCAACCTTAAACGTTCAACCTTAAATGTTCAACCTTAAACGTTCAACCTTAAACGTTCCACCTTAAACGTTCAACCTTAAACGTTCAACCTTAAACGTTCAACCTTAAACGTTCTACCTTAAACGTTCAACCTTAAACGTTCTACCTTAAACGTTCAACCTTAAACGCTCAACCTTAAACGTTCAACCTTAAACGTTCAACCTTAAACGTTTAACCTTAAACGTTCAACCTTAAACGTTCAACCTTAAACGTTCAACCTTAAACGTTCAACCTTTAACGTTCAACCTTAAACGTTCAACCTTAAACGTTCAACCGTAAATGTTCAAAATTAAACGTTCAACCTTAAACGTTCAACCTTAAACGTTCAACCTTAAACGTTCAACCTTAAACGTTCAACCTTAAACGTTCAAACTTAAACGTTCAACCTTAAACGTTCAACCTTAAACGTTCAACCTTAAACGTTCAACCTTAAACGTTCAACCTTATACGTTCAACCTTAAATGTTCAACCTTAAACGTTCAACCTTAAACGTTCAACGTTAAACGTTCAACCTTAAACGTTCAACCTTAAACGTTAAACCTTAAACGTTCAACCTTAAACGTTCAACCTTAAACGTTCAACGTTAAACGTTCAACCTTAAACGTTCAACCTTAAACGTTCAACCTTAAACGTTCAACCTTAAACGTTCAACCTTAAACTTTCAACCTTAAACGTTCAACCTTAAACGTTCAACCGTAAACGTTCAACCTTAAACGTTCAACCTTAAACGTTCAACCTTAAACGTGAAACCTTAAAAGATCAACCTTAAACGATCAACCTTAAACGTTCAACCTTAAACGTTCAACCTTAAATGTTCAACCTTAAATATTCAACCTTAAACGTTCAACCTTAATCGTTCAACTTTAAACGTTCATCCTTAAACGTTCAACCTTAAACATTCAACCTTAAACGTTCAACCTTAAACGTTCAACCTTAAACGTTCAACCTTAAACGTTCAAAATTAAACGTTCAACCTTTAACGTTCAACCTTAAACGTTCAACCTTAAACATTCAACCTTAAACGTTCAACCTTAAACGTTAAACCTTAAACGTTCAACCTTAAACTTTCAGCCTTAAACGTTCAACCTTAAACGTTCAACCGTAAACGTTCAACCTTAAACGTTCAACCTTAAACGTTCAACCTTAAACGTGAAACCTTAAACGTGAAACCTTAAACGATCAACCTTAAACGTTCAACCTTAAACGTTCAACCTTAAATGTTCAACCTTAAATGTTCAACCTTAAACGTTCTACCTTAAACGTTCAACCTTAAACGCTCAACCTTAAACGTTCAACCTTAAACGTTCAACCTTAAACGTTTAACCTTAAACGTTCAAACTTAAACATTCAACCTTAAACGTTCAACCTTAAACGTTCAACCTTTAACGTTCAACCTTAAACGTTCAACCTTAAACGTTCAACCTTAAACATGAAACCTTAAACGATCAACCTTAAACGATCAACCTTAAACGATCAACCTTAAACGTTCAACCTTAAATGTTCAATCTTAAATTTTCAACCTTAAATGTTCAACCTTAAACGTTCAACCTTAAACGTTCAACCTTAAACGTTCAACTTTAAACGTTCAACCTTAAACGTTTAACCTTAAACGTTCAACCTTAAATGTTCAACCTTAAACGTTCAACCTAAACGTTCAATCTTAAACGTTCAACCTTAAACGTTCAACCTTAAACGTTCAACCTTAAACGTTCAACCTTAAACGTCCAACCTTAAACGTTCAAAATTAAACGTTCAACCTTAAACGTTCAACCTTAAACGTTCAACCTTAAATGTTCAACCTTAAACGTTCAACCTTAAAAGTTCAACCTTAAATGTTCAACCTTAAACGTTCAACCTTAAAAGTTCAACCTTAATCGTTCAACCTTAAACGTTCAACCTTAAACGTTCAACCTTAAACGTTCAACCATATACGTTCAACCTTAAATGTTCAACCTTAAATGTTCAACCTTAAATGTTCAACCTTAAACGTTCAACCTTAAACGTTCAACTTTAAACGTTCAACCTTAAACGTTCAACCTTAAACGTTCAACCTTAAACGTTCAACCTTAAACTTTCAACCTTAAACGTTCAACCTTAAACGATCAACCTTAAACGTTCAACCTTAAATGTTCAACCTTAAACGTTCAACCTTAAACGTTCAACCTTAAACGTTCAACCTTAAACGTTCAACCTTAAACGTTCAACCTTAAACGTTCAACCTTAAACGTTCAACCTTAAACGTTCAACCTTAAACGTTCAACCTTAAACGTTCAACCTTAAACGTTCAACCTTAAACGTTCAACCTTAAACGTTCAACCTTTAACGTGAAACCTTTAACGTGAAACCTTAAACGATCAACCTTAAACGATCAACCTTAAACAATCAACCTTAAACGTGAAACCTTAATCGTGAAACCTTAAACGTTCAACCTTAAACGTTCAACCTTAAACGTTCAACCTTAAACGTTCAACCTTAAACGTTCAACCTTAAACGTGAAACCTTAAACAATCAACCTTAAACGATAAACCTTAAACGATCAACCTTAAACGTTCAACCTTAAACGTTCAACCTTAAACGTTCAACCTTAAACGTTCAACTTTAAACGTTCAACCTTAAACGTTCAACCTTAAACGTTCAACCTTAAACGCTCAACCTTAAACGTTCAACCTTAAACGTTCAACCTTAAATGTTCAACCTTAAACGTTCAACCTTAAACGTTCAACCTTAAACATTCAACCTTAAACGTTCAACCTTAAACGTTCAACCTTAAACGTTCAACCTTAAACGTTCAACCTTAAACGTTCAACCTTAAACGTTCAACCTTAAACGTTCAACCTTAAACGTTCAACCTTAAACGTTCAACCTTAAACGTTCAACCTTAAACGTTCAACCTTAAACGTTCAACCTTAAACGTTCAACCTTAAACGTTCAACCTTAAACGCTCAACCTTAAACGTTCAACCTTAAACATTCAACCTTAAATGTTCAACCTTAAACGTTCAACCTTAAATGTGAAACCTTAAACGTGAAACCTTAAACTTTCAACCGTATACGTTCAACCTTAAACGTTCAACCTTAAACGTTCAACCTTAAACGTTGAAACTTAAACATTCAACCGTAAACGTTCATCATTAAACGTGAAACCTTAAACATTCAACCTTAAAGGTTCAACCTTAAACGTTCAACCTTAAATGTTCAACCTTAAACGTTCAACCTTAAATGTGAAACCTCAAATGTGAAACCTTAAACGTGAAACCTTAAACGTGAAACCTTAAACGTGAAACCTTAAACGTGAAACCTTAAACGTTCAACCTTAAACGTTCAACCTTAAACGTGAAACCTTAAACAATCAACCTTAAACGATCAACCTTAAACGTTCATCCTTAAACGTTCAACCTTAAATGTTCAACCTTAAATGTTCAACCTTAAACGTTCAACCTTAATCGTTCAACTTTAAACGTTCAACCTTAAACGTTCAACCTTAAACATTCAACCTTAAACGTTCAACCTTAAATTTTCAACCTTAAACGTTCAACCTTAAACGTTCAACCTTAAACGTTCAACCTTAAATGTTCAACCTTAAACGTTCAACCTTAAACGTTCAACCTTAAACGTTCAACCTTAAACGTTCAACCTTAAACGTTCTACCTTAAACGTTCAACCTTAAACGTTCTAACTTAAACGTTCAACCTTAAACGCTCAACCTTAAACGTTCAACCTTAAACGTTCAACCTTAAACGTTTAACCTTAAACGTTCAACCTTAAACGTTCAACCTTAAACGTTCAACCTTAAACGTTCAACCTTTAACGTTCAACCTTAAACGTTCAACCTTAAACGTTCAACCGTAAATGTTCAAAATTAAACGTTCAACCTTAAACGTTCAACCTTAAACGTTCAACCTTAAACGTTCAACCTTAAACGTTCAACCTTAAACGTTCAAACTTAAACGTTTAACCTTAAACGTTCAACCTTAAATGTTCAACCTTAAAAGTTCAACCTTAAATGTTCAACCTTAAACGTTCAACCTTAAACGTTCAACCTTAAACGTTCAACCTTAAACGTTCAAAATTAAACGTTCAACCTTAAACGTTCAACCTTAAACGTTCAACCTTAAACGTTCAACCTTAAACGTTCAACCTTAAACGTTCAAACTTAAACGTTCAACCTTAAACGTTCAACCTTAAACGTTCAACCTTAAAAGTTCAACCTTAAACGTTCAACCTTAAACGTTCAACCTTAAAAGTTCAACCTTAAACGTTCAACCTTAAACGTTCAACCTTAAACGTTCAACCTTAAACGTTCAACCATATACGTTCAACCTTAAATGTTCAACCTTAAATGTTCAACCTTAAACGTTCAACCTTAAACGTTCAACCTTAAACGTTCAACTTTAAACGTTCAACCTTAAACGTTCAACCTTAAACGTTCAACCTTAAACGTTCAACCTTAAACGTTCAACCTTAAACGATCAACCTTAAACGATCAACCTTAAACGATCAACCTTAAACGTTCAACCTTAAACGTTCAATCTTAAACGTTCAACCTTAAACGTTCAACCTTAAACGTTCAACCTTAAACGTTTCAACATTAAACGTTCAACCTTAAACGTTCAACCTTAAACGTTCAACCTTAAACGTTCATCCTTAAACGTTCAACCTTAAACGTTCAACCTTAAACGTTCAAAATTAAACGTTCAACCTTAAACATTAAACCTTAAACATTCAACCTTAAACATTCAACCTTAAACGTTCAACCTTAAACGTTCAACCTTAAACGTTCAACCTTAAACGTTCAACCTTAAACGTTCAACCTTAAACGTTCAACCTTAAACGTTCAACCTTAAACTTTCAACCTTAAACGTTCAACCATAAACGTTCAACCTTAAACGTTCAACATTAAACGTTCAACCTTAAACGTTCAACCTTAAACGTTCAACCTTAAACGTTCATCCTTAAACGTTCAACCTTAAACGTTCAACCTTAAACGTTCAACCTTAAACGTTCAACCTTAAACGTTCAAAATTAAACGTTCAACCTTAAACATTAAACCTTAAACATTCAACCTTAAACGTTCAACCTTAAACGTTCAACCTTAAACGTTCAACCTTAAACGTTCAACCTTAAACGTTCAACCTTAAACGTTCAACCTTAAACGTTCAACCTTAAACGTTCAACCTTAAACGTTCAACCTTAAACGTTCAACCTTAAACGTTCAACCTTAAACGTTCAACCTTAAACGTTCAACCTTAAACGTTCAACCTTAAACGTTCAACCTTAAACGTGAAACCTTAAACGTGAAACCTTAAACGTGAAACCTTAAACGTGAAACCTTAAACGTGAAACCTTAAACGTGAAACCTTAAACGTTAAACCTTAAACGTTCAACCTTAAACGTTCAAGCTTAAACGTTCAACCTTAAACGTTCAACCTTAAACGTTCAAAATTAAACGTTCATTCTTAAACGTTCAACCTTAAACGTTCAACCTTAAACGTTCAACCTTAAACGTTCAACCTTAAACGTTCAACCTTAAACGTTCAAAATTAAACGTTCAACTTTAAACGTTCAACCTTAAACGTTCAACCTTAAACGTTCAACCTTAAACGTTCAACCTTAAACGTTCAACCTTAAACGTTCAACCTTAAACGTTCAACCTTAAACGTTCAAGCTTAAACGTTCAACCTTAAACGTTCAACCTTAAACGTTTAACCTTAAACGTTCCAAATTAAACGTTCAACCTTAAACGTTCAACCTTAAACGTTCAACCTTAAACATTCAATCTTAAAGGTGAAACCTTAAACGTTCAACCTTAAACGTTCAACCTTAAGAGGGTTGTGAAGCAAGTTAAGTTCAGAAAAAAAATCATAGAGGGTGCTCGCATCGTGCTTTATTATGTATATGGGACCCTATGGTAATGACATACAGCTTACTATGTATATATAGTATTTTTTGGTGGGCTGTATTAGAGGCTACAATTTACCTAAATTTGTTCCGCCATCTTGGATGTCCGTTAACCTGATGGAAATCCCCAACGTAAGTTCTTTTGCTTTTTCTACAAATTTTTGTAAATTTCTGAACAAAAATAAATATAAAAATAGAGTAGGGTTGGTTATTCTTTTGAAAACGACGTCGTTTTACATCGAAGCGGTGTAAAAATAGCGTCGTTTTCAAGTTTCTCAAACGGCGTTAAACCGCTTCTGCGCATGCGCATTTATTTCGTTTCAAATGAAATCAAACTACGAAATTATTGAATAATTTCTCAATTTTAGTCATCATTTCGTACAAAATCGTTATTTTACAACGAAATGAGGAGGAAGTGACGTCAAAACCTATCATTTTGTAAATGAAATAATTTCATACGAAATTTAGCTAACTCTGTAATACCGAAAGTCTAAAACATGGAAGCAAATGGAGATTTTAATGTCGGTAAGTTCTGTTGCTGTTTTCTTGCAAATTACTAACACAAATATTGTCAAATTTTCAAAAAATAAAGATAAAAGTACATAGTTTCACAGTCAGGTATTAGTTTTTAATAATACCCTTCAGAAACCATCAGAAATTTGGTGTTAACTTTTGAATAACTAAAAACAAACAGGACAACCTTATGTAATAGTCTAAGATAAAACTACCTATGACTACATTTTAATTCCATAAAATTTGACAATATTTGTACAATTAAATTGCAAGATAACAGGAAAAGAACTTAACATGTTAAAATCTCCATTGGCTTTCATGTTATACTTTCGATATTACAGCTACGTTCAGAAGAAAACATCGAAGAAAAAAATACAAAGATGGGTACTTTCATATTTATTTTTCTAAGAATTCACGAAATTTGTACTACTAATTTGATAGAAAATAGCAAAAGAACTTACTGGTGTAGCACTGTGGTTTATCACCATCATGCAAATTTAAATAGGAAGTGTAAAGTGTATAAGTATAAAGTGTTAGAAACAAGAAGAGTAAATGAGCCACATTTTCATATTCTTTCTTTTAAAATAAGCTTTTTTATATTGTAAAATGACATTTCTTTATAAAAATTATTAATAAACAATTATTAATCAACTTACGAGCTTTCAACTTTTCGACGAAAGAAGCATTAGACGAACTAGTGCCGTAATGTTGTTTACGTGGACGACCTCTCGGATGACGAACGTCACCGTTAGGAATATTGAAAATTTGTTTCATAACCATCGAAGATTCCGTCATTCTCTTATTAGGTTTCTTTAAGAAAGTCTTTACTTGCAACGTACGGAGTTAAGTAGTGC
The DNA here is from genome assembly GCA_036925085.1 of Brachycybe producta. Classification (NCBI taxonomy): domain Eukaryota; kingdom Metazoa; phylum Arthropoda; class Diplopoda; order Playtdesmida; family Andrognathidae; genus Brachycybe; species Brachycybe producta. The sequence goes on along the minus strand of JAUPFP010000134.1, from coordinate 54,014 downwards.
TTTAGAGCCATAAAACCTTGCTCTCCTTCGACGTCACTAACGAGAATCGGAAAACGAAAACATTTCAAATTTTATAACCAAAGTCATTTGCATAATATGCAAATAACGAGAATCGGAAAACATTTCAAATTCTATAACCAAAGGCATTTGCATAATATGCAAATTACGGAGAAACAAAAATTGGAATCGAACTAATAGATTAAAAAACTACTTGATCTGCCATTGACTACCTACTGAAAATGAGGCGCGAATGATCCATGAAACCGAACACCGGAAGGCAAGATGAGACCGAGAAACAACACCAGAGGACCAGATGAGATGAAGGCGCGATTGAGACCTGTTAAAATGTTCTTTCTTAAAAAAACTACTTGATCTGCCATTGACTACCTACTGAAAACGAGACACGAATGATCCATGAAACCGGACACCAGAAGGTCAGATGAGACCGAGAAACCGAACACCAGAGGGCCAGACGAGACGAAGGAGCGATTGAGACCTGTTAAAATGTTCTTTCTTAAAAAAACTACTTGATCTGCCATTGACTACCTACTGAAAACGAGGCACGAATGATCCATGAAACCGAACACCAGAAGGCCAGATGAGATTGAGAAACCGAACACCAGAGGGCCAGACGAGACGTAGGAGCGATTGAGACCTGTTAAAATGTTCTTTCTTAAAACAATACTTTAACTGCCATTTGTTATACTTACTGAAACCGAGGCACATATGATCATAAAGAAACTGAACAGAAGAGGGCCAGATGAAAGCAAGGAACAATGGAGACACCTGTTGAAAAAACATGTTCTTAAAACGCTACTTCATCTCCCATTTGTTATACTTACTAAAACCGAGGCACGGATGATCATAAAGAAACCGAACAGAAGAGGGCCAGATGAAAGCAAGGAGCAATGGAGACACCTGTTGAAAAGGCATGTTCTTAAAACACTACTTCATCTCCCATGTGTTATACTTACTAAAACCGAGGTACGGATGATCATAAAGAAACCGAACAGAAGAGGGCGAGATGAAAGCAAGGAGCAATGGAGACACCTGTTGAAAAGGCATGTTCTTAAAACACTACTTCATCTGCCATTGGTTATACTTACAGAAAACAAGGCACGAATCATTTTAGAAACCGAATGCAAGAGGGACAGATGAGGGCAATGAGCGATTGAGACACCTGTTTAAAAAGCACATTCTTAAAACAATACTTGAACTGCCATTTGTTATACTTACTGAAAACGAGGCACAGATAATCAGAACGAAACCGAACAGAAGAGGACGAGATGAGAACAAGGAGCGATCTAGACATATGTTTAAATTGCACATTCTTAGAATACTTTAGTTAGCTATTGTGTTGCAATGTTGTGACTTACAGATGCAGAAGCATGAGTCACAAACACAACACACATAAGAGGAACCATACAGCGTGCATGAGGAGCAACATGGAGACCTCTAAAATGGAAACAACTGTTGTAAGGAGTTTACTAGCATATATTATATATTAGTGTTATCACTTACAGATGAAGAGGCACACATAGTTGACAATGATGAGCGAAGGGGAGAAGAAGCACACACACCAAGTCGAAGGCCTGTAACATGTATGCAAGTTTGTAAACAATTTACGGTCTATAATATTTGCAACTCACAGATATAGAAACATAAGTTGCCAGCACTACTAGAAAAGGGGAGAAGAAGAATAGAACAAGCATGAAGAACTTGGAGAGTTCTGAAATTGAGAATATTAGCATTATATTTACAATAAATACATGTTTATAATATACAATTTTTATAACTTACAAAGAAGCAGCAATTGCAAACACCATAATGGCAAACTGTAAAATTGAATGAACTGTTCTTAGTACTTTGTGATATCGTAATATGCAATAGATAAACTTACAAGGGCAAAACTCAAGAATTGCTGTCACAGCGAGCAGTGCAGAGTAAATACACACCACATGGAGATCTTAGAAATGAAACCTTTTTAAGCATTTTAATTTCATTTAAATAACTGTTTACATACTTATGAAAGGACAAAAATGTATTCAACAAAGAGCGAATTAAAGGTGATTGAGGAGCAGCAGCACAGGACTCTGAAATGTGGAAAGAATCTTATCAGCAAGTGATTATTTGTATATTATGTATGTTTATAGTGTATATGTTTAAACTTACGGGTTGATTTATCATTGATTCCCATGATAGAAGTAATGCCAGTGGCAAAGGATCAATGCGAGCGAGGAGAGCTCTTTAATAAAGAAATTATAACATAATTTTTAATCCAGAAATGCAAATGAGTGTTCTTACTGTTTGAAATGCATGATGTTGCAAATACAAGGACCATTGTGACATTCATCATGTGGACCACAGGGAGGAACCTGAAATTAAGATTATACATTATTAGCATCTGATGTTTTGTTCAGCTGTTACTGACCAACATACATGTATATAGAGATAACAGCAAGTCTCAAGAGTGAGAAATGATGTTGATAATGGGAAGACAAAAGCAGCATGGCAGAATTCTAGAAAATTAACCCCATCAGTATGAAATACAATGTTTTTCTACAACAAACTTACTAAGAGATGTCAAGGTGGCAATTTAAAAAACGAGGCAGGCTCATGTGCCAACACAGTTCGCACGACAAAATACTATTTAAAGGCTCGGTGAGGAAAATGCTAGGTAGGGGAAAGGCTAGGTGGAGGAAATGTTTAGGTAGGTTAAAGGCTAGGTGGAGGCAATGGTTAGGTTAGGTGAAGGTTAGGTTAGGTTAGGTTAGATGAAGGATTGGGGAGCACCGGGTGCCTTAAAATTTCTTTTTTGAACTCTAAAAATTAGAATATAACGAAATTAATTTATTTTGTAATTTATAGATAATTATATAATTACTAACGTCTTTGTTTGCGGTTGACTGCCTCTGTTGTTCCTTTCTTGCTGCAATTGCTTCCAACTTCCATTGTGGGTCCCGCACAGTGGATCTTCTTCTCACTCTTGAATCCACAATTTCTGGGAGCATACAGTCATAATAGAAATTACGAAGCTGTAGTTTCATGTGTTTCTCCCAGAAATCGTCATTTCTGTAAATTTTTTCCACATATAGATCCTTTGTGGTCCAAATGACAAAAATGCAAAATTCTCGTTTTGTCACATGTAGTTGTCCTTGTATCTGGAAAAAATAATCATGTTTCTCGGAAAGATGTAGTTCTTCCGAGTTTTTCATTTTTTTCAAACAAAACGATCTTACTTTCTCGACTGCATCTCTCACAAGCATATCTCTTGCAGCAAATGGGCATTTCACTTCTATCAACCCATCTGAACCTACTGTACCATCAGGCGTGGCCCCAAGGTATGGTTCTTCGGGGTCCACAAATAAGCCACAGTCCTGAACGCTTTCTTCGAATCGTTTTTCGAACTCCTGAATCGCTCTTGTTTCATTGTCAATCCCCCACCTTATTTCAGGAAGATTTTTAATGTTCCTGTGGTAGAGAATTCTCCGGACTAATTTGTCACATGGTGTGTATTCTTTTTGTTTGGAGATGACCCCAAAATTGCTCGCTGTGACTCTTGTTAGTCTTTCTTTTAGCCATTTTGGATTTGTTGGCCCTCCGCGGGTTGCAACTTCAAGTGCTGCTGCTTGTTCTTTATCAATCGATAGACTGATGACATGCTCGTTCATTTTCTTTTTTAGTTCTTCCTCTGGCAGGTCTTCAAAATCCATTGTTCCCCCGTAGTGCTTGCGAGACTCTTCGGAGGACATGAGAGCCTCTTTTCTTCTTAAATGTTTAGCATATCCACCTTCAAAGCGAAGTATTTTTCTGTACTTCTCTTTGAGTGCTAAATTCCTTCTTCGCTTTTGTGCCATCTTCTTCATTACAGATGGTGGGGTCTGTTTAGGAAATATTTTCCTACTGGCCTCAACTTGCCAGCCAGGTCCATGTAACTGGTTTAAACCAGCACAATACACCCGCATTGTGTATGATGCTCCCATGCAGAAGTTTACACGCTTTCCTCCTATGGCTTTGCATATAAGACTCATGAATTGCTCTGCAACATTGTTTGTTAACCGCTCTACTAGGCTGTCAGCATGGTCTTTCAGCCTTCTCATTGTGGCCATGATCGTTTCCCACAGTAGACTTCCCTGTACTAAGGGAACATCGTTCGGCTCGCTTGCATCTCTTTTGCAGTAGTCACCACACTCTGTGTGGTCTCTAAAAACATGTATGGGACCATGTGCAAGGTCTTTTTTCAGTGCCTTCATCTTTTCCTCCTTCGAACATTTTGAGGAAAAGTTTCGCATTACTGCTCCTCTAACGGCACTGATGAGACGGTTAACCCTATCTGGATTTAGAAACCGTCTCTCCTCGAGGCTGATCCTTGTGTCATTCGGTATCTTTCTTATCTTGGTCGCATACGAACGAATAAGGTGATTCGTGCACTCTATTTTCGTAACTGGATAGCCTCCAGTCGCACAAATTGCCTTGTAAGTACTAGAGTCACCATCACCAATTACGTACTTGTAACGTACTCCATACTTGCTTTCGCTCTCTGTGAAGGCTTTTGAAATGATATCGGCTTCCATTGCACCTGCAGACCCTCCCCAGTTTTTAAAACAATGGTGCTTCTCAGGATCGACACCTTTTGTTTGTGCCGCAGCACATTTAGGGCAATATCGGTTTCTGACGGCCAGGTCGATCAGCTTTCCTGTTTCGGCATCAAACACAGCAGCCATACCAGACAAAGAATTATAACTATGCTGGTATGACCTTTTTGCCCAAGAGCCGTCGACTACAACAGTCAGCCAAGGAACACCGTCATCATCAGTGTTGTTTTTTTCCATTGCTCTTCGTTTTGACTCCATTGCTGCCTCTTTCATGGACTCCTTTAATGCATCACTGAGTTTGTAATGAATTTCATCTGTTGCAGCTTGGAATGTTCGTTGTGCCATGCACGGTATGCCAACAACAGCTAAGAGTTCCTCTAGCTGCTGATGGCCAATTCCAATGCTGGCACATCCCAGTACAGCAGCTGTATTTACTACTGGCTCGGCTTCGTTACTATCTGTAGAAAATGCAATGCATTTCCTGCATTCACTACATTCGAAAGTAATTCTCGAACATAGCCCCCTGGATGTTTCTTTTTTAAAGGCCAGTCTCGATGCTGTGCATCTCTTTGCGTGGATACTGGCCTTTTCTATGATGTTTGTCAGACTTAATAAAGATATGATCCGACGCCCCGTGTGCTTCGGGAGTTCTTTTTGGACGCTCTTCACTGTTAAGGAATGCCTCTCAATAGAAGTTGGTGTTGTAAAGGAGTATGGCATAACTTTCTCTGGTGTTTGGTAAATGGTCTTTTCTGGTCTCAATACCTGTTCATTTTCCTCTTCCTCCTCCTCCTCCTTCTCCTCGGAAAGACTCTCCCTCATATTTCTGCGATGAAGCCGGTTTCTCAAGTGCTCAGTAACATCAAGAGGAGTGAAGAGCAGCTCTTCATCGCACGCATGACAGGTCATGAGCGGCTTTAATGTCAAAGACGACCCTGCCGTTGATGACCTTGCTCTTGTGTAGTCTGTTTTGGTGTTATTAGTAATTATTTGTAATAAACATTTTATAAATATTTTACCATGAATTGGGGGTGCTTGGAAGTGAGCTGGTGTTAACAAAAAACTGTCATCTGTTGATTTTGGTGATGGGGTTGCCGGTTTATCTGTATATTTTCAATAGAGGTAATTGTAAATAGTGTACTGCACCTCATTTATATGTTACAATATATTGGCGAAGTTGAGCGGCCGCATCCTCATCCGCATCCTCTTCCTGAGGCGAATCACTGCATTTGCAAATGACATTTGTATGGGTAGCTCTTAATATCAGCTTTCATTTAACTGACATAAAAGTAAATAAAACTACCTATTTGCATCTTTTTCGTTTAAACGTCGTTGCCTTTGTGCTTTGGCTGCTTTGTTTCTCTTCTTCGGTCTGTATTTAGGCATGGTGAATTATCTAGTGAAACATTGCGTATGTTAATGTAAAGTCACATGTTTTATATATGTAATACACACGAGAAAACTAAACCATATTAGATTATTATAATAATTTTTTTATTTGTTTGCTACACTAAAATATTAGTAAACAAGGGATTCAAGGAACCCGATAGACCTCCACTGCTTTAATGTATGCTTTCATATATCAAATAACACTTTCTTTCATTGTTGCTTGCATGTGTATGCACGTGTACACACTTGCACGCATGTGTATGCACATGTACGCACATATACACACGTGCACGCATGTGTTCGCACGTGTGTGCATGTGTATGCACGTGTGTTCATGTGTATGCACGTGTGTTCATGTGTATGCACGTGTGTGCATGTGTATGCACGTATATGCATGTGCGCGCATTTGTACGCACGTATACACACATGTGCGCATGTGTATGCACATGTACACACTTGCGCGCATGTGTTCACACGTGTGTGCATGTGTTCGCACGTATACACACGTGTGCGCATTTGTACGCACATATACACAAGTGCGCACATGTGTAAGCACGTGTGTGCATGTGTACGCATGTGTGTGCATGTGTAAAAACGTGCGCGCATGTGTTTGCACGTGTGTGCATGTGTTCGCACGTATACGCACGTGCGCGCATTTGTACGCACATATACACACGTGCGCGCATGTGTACACAGTTGCGCGCATGTGTTCGCACGTGTGCATGTGTACACACGTGTGCATGTGTAAAAACGTGCGCGCATGTGTATGCACGTATATGCACGTGCGCGCATGTGTGTTAAACACACATGTATGTTTTCATGTACATGACGTAGTTACTTGTGATGCACATGCGTTATTCATGTGTAATGATTAGGGCTCTGATTTTGATGCCACATGACCTGGAACATACCAACAGGAATGTTTCTCAATTTGTGGCCCAAGTGCCAATTGTGAAGGAATCAATCATCATTATTAGAGCAAACTGCAATTATGATTTTTCAAATCATAAAAGGCTGGTTAGAGAGACTAGATGTCTGGTTACTATCAGTTGTCAACTAGAGTTCTAGGCTCTTAACTATTTTTTTTAATTAGAAAGAACAATTTTTATCTAAACGAGATTGTTACTTCACAATTGGCACTTGGGCCACATATTGAGAAACGTTCCCGTTGATATTGCATCAAAATCTGAGCCCTAGTAATATTATGAGAATACGTCACTAAAAGAAACAAGAAAAGGAATAAGAGTCTAAAGAAAAAGGAGACGAAGAGAAAAGCAATAAAAAAGTCTGAAGAAAAAGGAGACGAAGAGAAAAGCAATAAAAAAGTCTGAAGAAAAAAGAGACGAAGAGAAAAGCAATAAAAACTCTACTAAGCTGAGTGCCCAACCCACCCACCAAAAAAATGAACTGCCCTGGATAAAAACAATGTCATCAAGTAAATAACCCTAAGAAAATATTTTTTGACACTATTACTATTATACTATTATACAAATGTTTTGTGTATAAAAAATTCTTTATTAATTATATGTTTAATTATTAATTATTTTATTTGACATTTTTAATTATTTTATTTAACATTTTTAATTATTTTATTTAACATTTTTAATTATTTTATTTTATTATATTTTTAATTATTTATTTGATTTTATTACTTTATTTTATTATATTTTACTATTTCATTTTATTATTTTTATTATTTTCATTATTATTATAATTATAAATTAAAAATTAAAAATAAAAAACATAAACCTTACCTTTCACAGAGCTACAGTCACAAACAACAGTCACAAACAAAGAAAAAAGTGTGAATGAAGCAAAAAGTTATAAAAAAAAAAACTACTGTGGTGCCATCCATTATCTTATCAAGCTTTACAAATTATTTCACAAATACAAATAGATTTACAAATGCAAATACAAAAATACAAAGAATTAGTTTTTATTATCATTAAGAAGATACAAATAAATGAAATAATATTAAATATTAAATTAATAATAAAATACACAGTGTGTGGCACTCAGGGTCGCCACAAGAAACTAACTACTTACTTTTAGTTAGAAACTTTTTACTTATAGTTAGAAACTAGAATGGATAGCTGAATCAATTAATTGTACTTTCATTTCGATGACATTACAAAATAATTTTTTTACAGACAAAAATTACAAAATACTGTCTGTTTAAAGTTTGGTTATTTTTCAAAAACACTATCATAAAAAGCTTATTTTGAAAGATATCAATATGAAAATGGCCTTTCGTCATTGAGCTACCATTTTAGTTTCTAATACACATGCATTCAAGATTTTCTTCATTTTGCGTCTGAAAGACAAAATAATCAAAGAGTTTGCGAGCGGCATCGTTTACACCTTTAAAACCATATGTTAAAAAGTATAAAACACACAATTACTAATTTCAAGTCCATATTTTCCTACCGAAAAACAAACCTACCGCGAGATAGAAGCTTTCGAAACTTTTGCGTTGCACTCAGTTGTTCATCAACATCATCGCTGTACAAAGACTGAGCCATTTCCGGCGTGATTCCACCCTAAAAACAGACGAAAAAAACTTCAAAACTCATCCAAACTAGAAAGTCAAAAGAAAAAGAGACGCGAGATTAAACCTGAACGGTAGACTAGTTGAAATCTTCGGGTAACGAAGCATTCATTTCTTCGTCTTGTTCCGTATCATTCGGAAGATTTACGTTCCGTCGTTTGAATAATTACGAAAAGAAAAAGAATTTGAAATCGAGAAATAATCCAGATCTACGCTTGAGAGAAAAAACGAAAGTTAATAACTTGCTGTTCTCTTTTCTGCTTCCTCAGTTGAACTCCTTCTCGTCTCCTTCGTCATTCTTGTGCGTCCAATGCTGCATTTTTGTAAAGATGTAGGTGTTGACTCGACTGTTGCTGCTGTGGAGTGGACATCTGACAGAAACATAAAACATAACGCAATTGTCACATATTATTATGATTATTATTATTATATGTTGGGTTTTATGAAGAGCTGATTCTCAAACTCTGATTATTTTGTCTTTCAGGAGAGCAAAAAAGAGAAAATTGAATGTTTTTTAGAAATTAGAAGGCTAGCTCAATCACCTATAACGATAGATTTTATGTTTAATAATCTTTCAAAATAAACTTTTTATAGACAAAAATGAAACATCTGCTTAAAAAGTCGACACATAACATAAAAAATTGACTTTGAAAGATTAATAAACATGAAAATATATATCGTTATAAGTGTTATCGTTATAGTATTTTATTGCAAATTTCATTTATATTTTATATTTTTCAAACGAACGTTTTTCAGAAACAAAATTCAATCACTTACCGATATTTTCGTGTTGCTCCTGCTTTCATGTCCGTTGGATTTACCCACTCAAAACCCGAAAAAAAAACTTTAGTATATAAATAATGAAGAACAAGTCCATGAAAAGACAAAAAAAAAATGGCGGCCGAGTAAACAAGAAATTATGTGTAATGTGACGTCATGTACTCTCTAACCAGGCCTTGACTGAATCAGATTCTTGTTGATCTGAAAAAATTGGCCCATTACTACTTTTACTTCAATATAAAAATATACACATGTAATTAGGCAATGAAATTTACCTGTTTTATAGAAAACAAATAAATCTACAACCACTTTTTTTTTTTAATATTATCTCCTTTATAAAAAAAAAATGTGTGCGGAATATGTAGCTTTTTTTTTCCTATGAGATTTTGCATAGAAAAAAAAAACACCTTTTTAAATACTTAATTAAAAATATTTAAAAACAGATTTAAAGTCTGAAAATTTTCCAAATCATCCAATAAACAATCTAATATTTATTACAGTTTTAATTACATTTTAAAAACTTATATGTCTTCAAATAGTATGTTTCTAACCAAACTGTATTTGTTTGAAATTATGTCTATGGTAATTGAATACACGTGGCGCCTCTGACGTCAGACACTGCAATTATAGTGTCGTCTGTCAAAAAAAAAGTCCGACGCTTCTGTAGCCCTCTTAAACGTTCAACCTTAAACGTTCAACCTTAAACGTTCAACCTTAAACGTTCAACCTTAAACCTTCAACCTTAAACGTTCAACCTTAAACGTTCAACCTTAAACGTTCCAAATTAAACGTTCAACCTTAAACGTTCAACCTTAAACGTTCAACCTTAAACGTTCAACCTTAAACGTGAAACCTTAAACGTGAAACCTTAAACGTGAAACCTTAAACGTTCAACCTTAAATGTTCAACCTTAAACGTTCAAACTTAAACGTTCAACCTTAAACGTTCAACCTTAAACGTTCAACCTTAAATGTTCAACCTTAAACGTTCAACCTTAAACGTTCAACCATAAACGTTCAACCTTAAACGTTCAACCTTAAACATTCAACCTTAAACATTAAACAATAAACGTTCAACCTTAAACGTTCAACCTTAAACGTTCAACCTTAAACGTTCAACCTTAAACCTTCAACCTTAAACGTTCAACCTTAAACGTTCAACCTTAAACGTTCCAAATTAAACGTTCAACCTTAAACGTTCAACCTTAAACGTTCAACCTTAAACGTTCAACCTTAAACGTTCAACCTTAAACGTTCAACCTTAAACGTTCAACCTTAAACTTTCAACCTTAAACGTTCAACCATAAACGTTCAACCTTAAACGTTCAACATTAAACGTTCAACCTTAAACGTTCAACCTTAAACGTTCAACCTTAAACGTTCATCCTTAAACGTTCAACCTTAAACGTTCAACCTTAAACGTTCAACCTTAAACGTTCAACCTTAAACGTTCAAAATTAAACGTTCAACCTTAAACATTAAACCTTAAACATTCAACCTTAAACGTTCAACCTTAAACGTTCAACCTTAAACGTTCAACCTTAAACGTTCAACCTTAAACGTTCAACCTTAAATGTTCAACCTTAAACGTTCAACCTTAAACGTTCAACCTTAAACGTTCAACCTTAAACGTTCAACCTTAAACGGTCAACCTTAAACATTCAATCTTAAACGTTCAACCTTAAACGTTCAACCTTAAACGTTCAACCTTAAACGTTCAACCTTAAACGTTCAACCTTAAACGTTCAACCTTAAACGTTCAACATTAAACGTTCAACGTTAAACGTTCAACCTTAAACGTTCAAAATTAAATGTTCAACCTTAAACGTTCAACCTTAAACATTCAACCTTAAACGTTCAACCTTAAACGTTCAACCTTAAACGTTCAACCTTAAACGTTCAACATTAAACGTTCAACCTTAAACGTTCAACATTAAACGTTCAACCTTAAACGTTCAACCTTAAACGTTCAACCTTAAACGTTCAACCTTAAACATTCAACCTTAAATGTTCAAAATTAAACGTTCAACCTTAAACGTACAACCTTAAACGTTCAACCTTAAACGTTCAACCTTAAACGTTCAATCTTAAACGTTCAGCCTTAAACGTTCAACCTTAAACGTTCAATCTTAAACGTTCAACCTTAAACGTTCAACCTTAAACAATCAACCTTAAACGTTCAACCTTAAACGTTCAACCTTAAACGTTCAACCTTAAACGTTCAACCTTAAATGTTCAACCTTAAACGTTCAACCTTAAATGTTCAACATTAAACGTTCAACCTTAAACGTTCAACATTAAACGCTCAATCTTAAACGTTCAAAATTAAACATTCAACCTTAAACTTTCAACCTTAAATGTTCAACATTAAACGTTCAACCTTAAACGTTCAACATTAAACGCTCAATCTTAAACGTTCAAAATTAAACATTCAACCTTAAACTTTCAACCTTAAACGTTCAACCTTAAACGTTCAAAATTAAACGTTCAACCTTAAACGTACAACCTTAAACGTTCAACCTTAAACGTTCAACCTTAAACGTTCAACCTTAAACGTTCAATCTTAAACGTTCTACATTAAACGTTCAACCTTAAACGTTCAATCTTAAACGTTCAGCCTTAAACGTTCAACCTTATACGTTCAACCTTAAACGCTCAACCTTAAACGTTCAACCTTAAACGTTCAACCTTAAACGTTTCAACATTAAACGTTCAACCTTAAACGTTCAACCTTAAACGTTCAACCTTAAACGTTCATCCTTAAACGTTCAACCTTAAACGTTCAACCTTAAACGTTCAAAATTAAACGTTCAACCTTAAACATTAAACCTTAAACATTCAACCTTAAACGTTCAACCTTAAACGTTCAACCTTAAACGTTCAACCTTAAACGTTCAACCTTAAACGTTCAACCTTAAACGTTCAACCTTAAACTTTCAACCTTAAACGTTCAACCATAAACGTTCAACCTTAAACGTTCAACATTAAACGTTCAACCTTAAACGTTCAACCTTAAACGTTCAACCTTAAACGTTCATCCATAAACGTTCAACCTTAAACGTTCAACCTTAAACGTTCAACCTTAAACGTTCAACCTTAAACGTTCAAAATTAAACGTTCAACCTTAAACATTAAACCTTAAACATTCAACCTTAAACGTTCAACCTTAAACGTTCAACCTTAAACGTTCAACCTTAAACGTTCAACCTTAAATGTTCAACCTTAAACGTTCAACCTTAAACGTTCAACCTTAAACGTTCAACCTTAAATGTTCAACCTTAAACGTTCAACCTTAAATGTTCAACATTAAACGTTCAACCTTAAACGTTCAACATTAAACGCTCAATCTTAAACGTTCAAAATTAAACATTCAACCTTAAACTTTCAACCTTAAACGTTCAACCTTAAACGTTCAACCTTAAGCGTTCAACCTTAAGCGTTCAACCTTAAACGTTCAACCTTAAACGTTCAACCTTAAACGTTCAACCTTAAACGTTCAACCTTAAACGTTCAACCTTAAACGTTCAACCTTAAACGTTCAACCTTAAACTTTCAACCTTAAACGTTCAACCATAAACGTTCAACCTTAAACGTTCAACATTAAACGTTCAACCTTAAACGTTCAACCTTAAACGTTCAACCTTAAACGTTCAACCTTAAACGTTCAAGCTTAAACGTTCAACCTTAAACGTTCAACCTTAAACATTCCAAATTAAACGTTCAACCTTAAACGTTCAACCTTAAACGTTCAACCTTAAACATTCAATCTTAAATTTGAAACCTTAAACGTTCAACCTTAAACGTTCAACCTTAAACAATCAACCTTAAACGTTCAACCTTAAACGTTCAACCTTAAACATTCAACCTTAAACGTTCAACCTTAAATGTTCAACCTTAAACGTTCAACCTTAAATGTTCAACATTAAACGTTCAACCTTAAACGTTCAACATTAAACGCTCAATCTTAAACGTTCAAAATTAAACATTCAACCTTAAACTTTCAACCTTAAACGTTCAACCTTAAACGTTCAACATTAAGCGTTCAACCGTAAGCGTTCAACCTTAAACGTTCAACCTTAAACGTTGAACCTTAAACATTCAAACTTAAAAGTTCAACCTTAAACGTTCAACCTTAAATGTTCAAAATTAAACGTTCAACCTTAAACGTACAACCTTAAACGTTCAACCTTAAACGTTCAACCTTAAACGTTCAACCTTAAACGTTCAATCTTAAACGTTCAACATTAAACGTTCAACCTTAAACGTTCAATCTTAAACGTTCAGCCTTAAACGTTCAACCTTATACGTTCAACCTTAAACGTTCAACCTTAAACGTTCAACCTTAAACGTTCAACCTTAAACGTTCAACCTTAAACGTTTCAACATTAAACGTTCAACCTTAAACGTTCAACCTTAAACGTTCAACCTTAAACGTTCATCCTTAAACGTTCAACCTTAAACGTTCAACCTTAAACGTTCAAAATTAAACGTTCAACCTTAAACATTAAACCTTAAACATTCAACCTTAAACGTTCAACCTTAAACGTTCAACCTTAAACGTTCAACCTTAAACGTTCAACCTTAAACGTTCAACCTTAAACGTTCAACCTTAAACTTTCAACCTTAAACGTTCAACCATAAACGTTCAACCTTAAACGTTCAACATTAAACGTTCAACCTTAAACGTTCATCCTTAAACGTTCAACCTTAAACGTTCAACCTTAAACGTTCAACCTTAAACGTTCAACCTTAAACGTTCAAAATTAAACGTTCAACCTTAAACATTAAACCTTAAACATTCAACCTTAAACGTTCAACCTTAAATGTTCAACCTTAAACGTTCAACCTTAAACGTTCAACCTTAAACGTTCAACCTTAAACGTTCAACCTTAAACGTTCAACCTTAAACGTTCAACCTTAAACGTTCAACCTTAAACGTTCAACCTTAAACGTTCAACCTTAAACGTTCAACCTTAAACGTTCAACCTTAAACGTTCAACCTTAAACGTGAAACCTTAAACGTGAAACCTTAAACGTGAAACCTTAAACGTGAAACCTTAAACGTGAAACCTTAAACGTGAAACCTTAAACGTGAAACCTTAAACGTTAAACCTTAAACGTTCAACCTTAAACGTTCAAGCTTAAACGTTCAACCTTAAACGTTCAACCTTAAACGTTCAAAATTAAACGTTCATTCTTAAACGTTCAACCTTAAACGTTCAACCTTAAACGTTCAACCTTAAACGTTCAACCTTAAACGTTCAAAATTAAACGTTCAACTTTAAACGTTCAACCTTAAACGTTCAACCTTAAACGTTCAACCTTAAACGTTCAACCTTAAACGTTCAACCTTAAACGTTCAACCTTAAACGTTCAACCTTAAACGTTCAAGCTTAAACGTTCAACCTTAAACGTTCAACCTTAAACGTTCAACCTTAAACGTTCCAAATTAAACGTTCAACCTTAAACGTTCAACCTTAAACGTTCAACCTTAAACATTCAATCTTAAAGGTGAAACCTTAAACGTTCAACCTTAAACGTTCAACCTTAAACGTTCAACCTTAAACGTTCAACCTTAAACGTTCAACCTTAAACGTTCAACCTTAAACCTTCAACCTTAAACGTTCAACCTTAAACGTTCAACCTTAAACGTTCCAAATTAAACGTTCAACCTTAAACGTTCAACCTTAAACGTTCAACCTTAAACGTGAAACCTTAAACGTGAAACCTTAAACGTGAAACCTTAAACGTTCAACCTTAAATGTTCAACCTTAAACGTTCAAACTTAAACGTTCAACCTTAAACGTTCAACCTTAAACGTTCAACCTTAAATGTTCAACCTTAAACGTTCAACCTTAAACGTTCAACCATAAACGTTCAACCTTAAACGTTCAACCTTAAACATTCAACCTTAAACGTTAAACAATAAACGTTCAACCTTAAACGTTCAACCTTAAACGTTCAACCTTAAACGTTCAACCTTAAACGTTCAACCTTAAACGTTCAACCTTAAACGTTCAACCTTAAACGTTCAACCTTAAACGTTCAACCTTAAACGTTCAACCTTAAAAGTTCAACCTTAAACGTTTAAAATTAAACGTTCAACCTTAAACGTTCAACCTTAAACGTTCAACCTTAAACGTTCAACCTTAAACGTTCAACCTTAAACTTTCAACCTTAAACGTTCAACTTTAAACATTCAACCTTAAACGTTCAAACTTAAACATTCAACCTTAAACGTTCAACCTTAAACGTTCAACCTTAAACGTTCAACCTTAAACGTTCAACCTTAAACGTTCAACCTTAAACGTGAAACCTTAAACGTGAAACCTTAAACGTGAAACCTTAAACGTGAAACCTTAAACGTGAAACCTTAAACGTGAAACCTTAAACGTGAAACCTTAAACGTGAAACCTTAAACGTGAAACCTTAAACGTGAAACCTTAAACGTGAAACCTTAAACGTTAAACCTTAAACGTTCAACCTTAAACGTTCAAGCTTAAATGTTCAACCTTAAACGTTCAACCTTAAACGTTCAAAATTAAACGTTCATTCTTAAACGTTCAACCTTAAACGTTCAACCTTAAACGTTCAACCTTAAACGTTCAACCTTAAACGTTCAACCTTAAACGTTCAACCTTAAACGTTCAAAATTAAACGTTCAACTTTAAACGTTCAACCTTAAACGTTCAACCTTAAACGTTCAACCTTAAACGTTCAACCTTAAACGTTCAAGCTTAAACGTTCAACCTTAAACGTTCAACCTTAAACGTTCCAAATTAAACGTTCAACCTTAAACGTTCAACCTTAAACGTTCAACCTTA
This sequence comes from Brachycybe producta, assembly GCA_036925085.1. Taxonomy (NCBI): domain Eukaryota; kingdom Metazoa; phylum Arthropoda; class Diplopoda; order Playtdesmida; family Andrognathidae; genus Brachycybe; species Brachycybe producta. The sequence goes on along the minus strand of JAUPFP010000134.1, from coordinate 37,879 downwards.
AACATTCAATCTTAAAGGTGAAACCTTAAACGTTCAACCTTAAACGTTCAACCTTAAACAATCAACCTTAAACGTTCAACCTTAAACGTTCAACCTTAAACGTTCAACCTTAAACGTTCAACCTTAAATGTTCAACCTTAAACGTTCAACCTTAAATGTTCAACATTAAACGTTCAACCTTAAACGTTCAACATTAAACGCTCAATCTTAAACGTTCAAAATTAAACATTCAACCTTAAACTTTCAACCTTAAACGTTCAACCTTAAACGTTCAACCTTAAGCGTTCAACCTTAAGCGTTCAACCTTAAACGTTCAACCTTAAACGTTGAACCTTAAACATTCAAACTTAAAAGTTCAACCTTAAACGTTCAACCTTAAACGTTCAACCTTAAACGTTCAAAATTAAACGTTCAACCTTAAACGTACAACCTTAAACGTTCAACCTTAAACGTTCAACCTTAAACATTCAACCTTAAACGTTCAATCTTAAACGTTCAACATTAAACGTTCAACCTTAAACGTTCAATCTTAAACGTTCAGTCTTAAACGTTCAACCTTATACGTTCAACCTTAAACGTTCAACCTTAAACGTTCAACCTTAAACGTTCAACCTTAAACGTTTCAACATTAAACGTTCAACCTTAAACGTTCAACCTTAAACGTTCAACCTTAAACGTTCATCCTTAAACGTTCAACCTTAAACGTTCAACCTTAAACGTTCAAAATTAAACGTTCAACCTTAAACATTAAACCTTAAACGTTCAACCTTAAACGTTCAACCTTAAACGTTCAACCTTAAACGTTCAACCTTAAACGTTCAACCTTAAACGTTCAACCTTAAACGTTCAACCTTAAACTTTCAACCTTAAACGTTCAACCATAAACGTTCAACCTTAAACGTTCAACATTAAACTTTCAACAATAAACGTTCAACCTTAAACGTTCAACCTTAAACGTTCATCCTTAAACGTTCAACCTTAAACGTTCAACCTTAAACGTTCAACCTTAAACGTTCAACCTTAAACGTTCAAAATTAAACGTTCAACCTTAAACATTAAACCTTAAACATTCAACCTTAAACGTTCAACCTTAAACGTTCAACCTTAAACGTTCAACCTTAAACGTTCAACCTTAAATGTTCAACCTTAAACGTTCAACCTTAAACGTTCAACCTTAAACGTTCAACCTTAAACGTTCAACCTTAAACGTTCAACCTTAAACGTTCAACCTTAAATATTCAATCTTAAACGTTCAACCTTAAACGTTCAACCTTAAACGTTCAACCTTAAACGTTCAACCTTAAACGTTCAACCTTAAACGTTCAACATTAAACGTTCAACGTTAAACGTTCAACCTTAAACGTTCAAAATTAAACGTTCAACCTTAAACGTTCAACCTTAAACATTCAACCTTAAACGTTCAAATTAAACGTTCAACCTTAAACGTTCAACCTTAAACGTTCAACATTAAACGTTCAACCTTAAACGTTCAACATTAAACGTTCAACCTTAAACGTTCAACCTTAAACGTTCAACCTTAAACGTTCAACCTTAAACATTCAACCTTAAACGTTCAAAATTAAACGTTCAACCTTAAACGTACAACCTTAAACGTTCAACCTTAAACGTTCAACCTTAAACGTTCAATCTTAAACGTTCAGCCTTAAACGTTCAACCTTAAACGTTCAATCTTAAACGTTCAACCTTAAACGTTCAACCTTAAACAATCAACCTTAAACGTTCAACCTTAAACGTTCAACCTTAAACGTTCAACCTTAAACGTTCAACCTTAAATGTTCAACCTTAAACGTTCAACCTTAAATGTTCAACATTAAACGTTCAACCTTAAACGTTCAACATTAAACGCTCAATCTTAAACATTCAACCTTAACTGTGAAACCTTAAATGTTCAACCTTAAACGTTCAACCTTAAACGTTCAACCTTAAACGTTCAACATTAAACGCTCAATCTTAAACGTTCAAAATTAAACATTCAACCTTAAACTTTCAACCTTAAACGTTCAACCTTAAACGTTCAAAATTAAACGTTCAACCTTAAACGTACAACCTTAAACGTTCAACCTTAAACGTTCAACCTTAAATGTTCAACCTTAAACGTTCAATCTTAAACGTTCTACATTAAACGTTCAACCTTAAACGTTCAATCTTAAACGTTCAGCCTTAAACGTTCAACCTTATACGTTCAACCTTAAACGTTCAACCTTAAACGTTCAACCTTAAACGTTCAACCTTAAACGTTTCAACATTAAACGTTCAACCTTAAACGTTCAACCTTAAACGTTCAACCTTAAACGTTCATCCTTAAACGTTCAACCTTAAACGTTCAACCTTAAACGTTCAAAATTAAACGTTCAACCTTAAACATTAAACCTTAAACATTCAACCTTAAACGTTCAACCTTAAACGTTCAACCTTAAACGTTCAACCTTAAACGTTCAACCTTAAACGTTCAACCTTAAACGTTCAACCTTAAACTTTCAACCTTAAACGTTCAACCATAAACGTTCAACCTTAAACGTTCAACATTAAACGTTCAACCTTAAACGTTCAACCTTAAACGTTCAACCTTAAACGTTCATCCTTAAACGTTCAACCTTAAACGTTCAACCTTAAACGTTCAACCTTAAACGTTCAACCTTAAACGTTCAAAATTAAACGTTCAACCTTAAACATTAAACCTTAAACATTCAACCTTAAACGTTCAACCTTAAACGTTCAACCTTAAACGTTCAACCTTAAACGTTCAACCTTAAATGTTCAACCTTAAACGTTCAACCTTAAACGTTCAACCTTAAACGTTCAACCTTAAACGTTCAACCTTAAACGTTCAACCTTAAACATTCAATCTTAAACGTTCAACCTTAAACGTTCAACCTTAAACGTTCAACCTTAAACGTTCAACCTTAAACGTTCAACCTTAAACGTTCAACCTTAAACGTTCAACATTAAACGTTCAACGTTAAACGTTCAACCTTAAACGTTCAAAATTAAACGTTCAACCTTAAACGTTCAACCTTAAACATTCAACCTTAAACGTTCAACCTTAAACGTTCAACCTTAAACGTTCAACCTTAAACGTTCAACATTAAACGTTCAACCTTAAACGTTCAACATTAAACGTTCAACCTTAAACGTTCAACCTTAAACGTTCAACCTTAAACGTTCAACCTTAAACGTTCAACCTTAAACATTCAACCTTAAACGTTCAAAATTAAACGTTCAACCTTAAACGTACAACCTTAAACGTTCAACCTTAAACGTTCAACCTTAAACGTTCAATCTTAAACGTTCAGCCTTAAACGTTCAACCTTAAACGTTCAATCTTAAACGTTCAGCCTTAAACGTTCAACCTTTTACGTTCAACCTTAAACGTTCAACCTTAAACGTTCACTCTTAAATGTTCAACCTTAAACGTTCAACCTTAAACTTTCAACCTTAAACGTTCAACCTTAAACGTTCAACCTTAAACGTTCAACCTTAAACATTCAACCTTAAACGTTCAACCTTAAACGTTCAACCTTAAACGTTCAAAATTAAACGTTCAACCTTAAATGTTAAACCTTAAATGTTCAACCTTAAACGTGAAACCTTAAACATTCAACCTTAAACGTAAAACCTTAAACGTTCAACCTTAAACGTGAAACCTTAAGTGTTCAACCTTAAACGTTCAACCATAAACGTTCAACCTTAAACGTTTAACCTTAAACGTTCAACCTTAAACGTTCAACCTAAAACGTTCAACCTTAAACGTTCAACCATAAACGTTCAACCTTAAACGTTCAACCTTAAACGTTCAACCTTAAACATTCAACCTTAAACGTTCAAAATTAAACGTTCAACCTTAAACGTACAACCTTAAACGTTCAACCTTAAACGTTCAACCTTAAACGTTCAATCTTAAACGTTCAGCCTTAAACGTTCAACCTTAAACGTTCAATCTTAAACGTTCAGCCTTAAACGTTCAACCTTTTACGTTCAACCTTAAACGTTCAACCTTAAACGTTCACTCTTAAATGTTCAACCTTAAACGTTCAACCTTAAACTTTCAACCTTAAACGTTCAACCTTAAACGTTCAACCTTAAACGTTCAACCTTAAACGTTCAACCTTAAACGTTCAAAATTAAACGTTCAACCTGAAACGTTAAACCTTAAACGTTCAACCTTAAACGTGAAACCTTAAACATTCAACCTTAAACGTGAAACCTTAAACGTTCAACCTTAAACGTGAAACCTTAAGTGTTCAACCTTAAACGTTCAACCATAAACGTTCACCCTTAAACGTTCAACCTTAAACGTTCAACCTTAAACGTTCAGCCTTAAACGTTCAACCTTAAACGTTCAATCTTAAATGTTCAACCTTAAACGTTCAACCTTAAACAATCAACCTTAAACGTTCAACCTTAAACGTTCAACCTTAAACGTTCAACCTTAAACGTTCAACCTTAAATGTTCAACCTTAAACGTTCAACCTTAAATGTTCAACATTAAACGTTCAACCTTAAACGTTCAACATTAAACGCTCAATCTTAAACGTTCAAAATTAAACATTCAACCTTAAACTTTCAACCTTAAATGTTCAACATTAAACGTTCAACCTTAAACGTTCAACATTAAATGCTCAATCTTAAACGTTCAAAATTAAACATTCAACCTTAAACTTTCAACCTTAAACGTTCAACCTTAAAAGTTCAAAATTAAACGTTCAACCTTAAACGTACAACCTTAAACGTTCAACCTTAAACGTTCAACCTTAAACGTTCAACCTTAAACGTTCAATCTTAAACGTTCTACATTAAACGTTCAACCTTAAACGTTCAATCTTAAACGTTCAGCCTTAAACGTTCAACCTTATACGTTCAACCTTAAACGTTCAACCTTAAACGTTCAACCTTAAACGTTCAACCTTAAACGTTTCAACATTAAACGTTCAACCTTAAACGTTCAACCTTAAACGTTCAACCTTAAACGTTCATCCTTAAACGTTCAACCTTAAACGTTCAACCTTAAACGTTCAAAATTAAACGTTCAACCTTAAACATTAAACCTTAAACATTCAACCTTAAACGTTCAACCTTAAATGTTCAACCTTAAACGTTCAACCTTAAACGTTCAACCTTAAACGTTCAACCTTAAACGTTCAACCTTAAACTTTCAACCTTAAACGTTCAACCATAAACGATCAACCTTAAACGTTCAAGATTAAACGTTCAACCTTAAACGTTCAACCTTAAACGTTCAACCTTAAACGTTCAACCTTAAACGTTCATCCTTAAACGTTCAACCTTAAATGTTCAACCTTAAACGTTCAACCTTAAACGTTCAACCTTAAACGTTCAAAATTAAACGTTCAACCTTAAACATTAAACCTTAAACATTCAACCTTAAACGTTCAACCTTAAACGTTCAACCTTAAACGTTCAACCTTAAACGTTCAACCTTAAATGTTCAACCTTAAACGTTCAACCTTAAACGTTCAACCTTAAACGTTCAACCTTAAACGTTCAACCTTAAACGTTCAACCTTAAACATTCAATCTTAACGTTCAACCTTAAACGTTCAACCTTAAACGTTCAACCTTAAACGTTCAACCTTAAACGTTCAACCTTAAACGTTCAACATTAAACGTTCAACGTTAAACATTCAACCTTAAACGTTCAAAATTAAACGTTCAACCTTAAACGTTCAACCTTAAACATTCAACCTTAAACGTTCAACCTTAAACGTTCAACCTTAAACGTTCAACCTTAAACGTTCAACATTAAACGTTCAACCTTAAACGTTCAACATTAAACGTTCAACCTTAAACGTTCAACCTTAAACGTTCAACCTTAAACGTTCAACCTTAAACATTCAACCTTAAACGTTCAAAATTAAACGTTCAACCTTAAACGTACAACCTTAAACGTTCAACCTTAAACGTTCAACCTTAAACGTTCAATCTTAAACGTTCAGCCTTAAACGTTCAACCTTAAACGTTCAATCTTAAACGTTCAGCCTTAAACGTTCAACCTTTTACGTTCAACCTTAAACGTTCAACCTTAAACGTTCACTCTTAAATGTTCAACCTTAAACGTTCAACCTTAAACTTTCAACCTTAAACGTTCAACCTTAAACGTTCAACCTTAAACGTTCAACCTTAAACGTTCAACCTTAAACGTTCAACCTTAAACGTTCAACCTTAAACGTTCAAAATTAAACGTTCAACCTTAAACGTTAAACCTTAAATGTTCAACCTTAAACGTGAAACCTTAAACATTCAACCTTAAACGTGAAACCTTAAACGTTCAACCTTAAACGTGAAACCTTAAGTGTTCAACCTTAAACGTTCAACCATAAACGTTCAACCTTAAACGTTTAACCTTAAACGTTCAACCTTAAACGTTCAACCTTAAACGTTCAACCTTAAACGTTCAACCATAAACGTTCAACCTTAAACGTTCAACCTTAAACGTTCAACCTTAAACATTCAACCTTAAACGTTCAAAATTAAACGTTCAACCTTAAACGTACAACCTTAAACGTTCAACCTTAAACGTTCAACCTTAAACGTTCAATCTTAAACGTTCAGCCTTAAACGTTCAACCTTAAACGTTCAATCTTAAACGTTCAGCCTTAAACGTTCAACCTTTTACGTTCAACCTTAAACGTTCAACCTTAAACGTTCACTCTTAAATGTTCAACCTTAAACGTTCAACCTTAAACTTTCAACCTTAAACGTTCAACCTTAAACGTTCAACCTTAAACGTTCAACCTTAAACGTTCAACCTTAAACGTTCAACCTTAAACGTTCAAAATTAAACGTTCAACCTGAAACGTTAAACCTTAAACGTTCAACCTTAAACGTGAAACCTTAAACATTCAACCTTAAACGTGAAACCTTAAACGTTCAACCTTAAACGTGAAACCTTAAGTGTTCAACCTTAAACGTTCAACCATAAACGTTCACCCTTAAACGTTCAACCTTAAACGTTCAACCTTAAACGTTCAACCTTAAACGTTCAACCTTAAACGTTCAACCATAAACGTTCAACCTTAAACGTTCAACCTTAAACGTTCAACCTTAAACGTTCATTCTTAAACGTTCAACCTTAAACGTTCAACCTTAAACGTTCAACCTTAAACGTTCAATCTTAAACGTTCAGCCTTAAACGTTCAACCTTAATCGTTCAATCTTAAACGTTCAGCTTTAAACGTTCAACCTTTTACGTTCAACCTTAAACGTTCAACCTTAAACGTTCACTCTTAAATGTTCAACCTTAAACGTTCAACCTTAAACTTTCAACCTTAAACGTTCAACCTTAAACGTTCAACCTTAAACGTTCAACCTTAAACGTTCAACCTTAAATGTTCAACCTTAAACGTTCAACCTTAAACATTCAAAATTAAACGTTCAACCTTAAACGTTAAACCTTAAACGTTCAACCTTAAACGTTAAACCTTAAACGTTCAACCTTAAACGTGAAACCTTAAACATTCAACCTTAAACGTGAAACCTTAAACGTTCAACCTTAAACGTGAAACCTTAAGTGTTCAACCTTAAACGTTCAACCATAAACGTTCAACCTTAAACGTTCAACATTAAACGTTCAACCTTAAACGTTCAACATTAAACGTTCAACCTTAAACGTTCAACCTTAAACGTTCAACCTTAAACGTTCAACCTTAAACATTCAACCTTAAACGTTCAAAATTAAACGTTCAACCTTAAACGTACAACCTTAAACGTTCAACCTTAAACGTTCAACCTTAAACGTTCAATCTTAAACGTTCAGCCTTAAACGTTCAACCTTAAACGTTCAATCTTAAACGTTCAGCCTTAAACGTTCAACCTTTTACGTTCAACCTTAAACGTTCAACCTTAAACGTTCAACCTTAAATATTCAACCTTAAACGTTCAACCTTAAACGTTAAACCTTAAACGTTCAACCTTAAACGTGAAACCTTAAACATTCAACCTTAAACGTGAAACCTTAAACGATCAACCTTAAACGTGAAACCTTAAACGATCAACCTTAAACGTGAAACCTTAAGTGTTCAACCTTAAACGTTCAACCATAAACGTTCAACCGTAAACGTTCAACCTTAAACGTTCAACCTTAAACGTTCAACCTTAAACGTTCAACCTTAAACGTTCAACCTTAAACGTTCAACCTTAAACGTTCAACCTTAAACGTTCAACCTTAAACGTTCAACCTTAAACATTCAACCTTAAACGTTCAACCTTAAACGTTCAACCTTAAACGTTCAACCTTAAACGTTCAACCTTAAATGTTCAACGTTAAACGTTCAACCTTAAACGTTCAAAATTAAACGTTCAACCTTAAACGTTCAACCTTAAACGTTCAACCTTAAACGTTCAACCTTAAACGTTCAACCTTAAACGTTCAACATTAAACGTTCAACCTTAAACGTTCAACATTAAACGTTCAACCTTAAACGTTCAACCTTAAACGTTCAACCTTAAACGTTAAACCTTAAACGTTCAACCTTAAACGTTCAAAATTAAACGTTCAACCTTAAACGTACAACCTTAAACGTTCAACCTTAAACGTTCAACCTTAAACGTTCAATCTTAAACGTTCAGCCTTAAACGTTCAACCTTAAACGTTCAATCTTAAACGTTCAGCCTTAAACGTTCAACCTTTTACACTCAACCTTAAACGTTCAACCTTAAACGTTCACTCTTAAATGTTCAACCTTAAACGTTCAACCTTAAACTTTCAACCTTAAACGTTCAACCTTAAACGTTCAACCTTAAACGTTCAAACTTAAACGTTCAACCTTAAACGTTCAACCTTAAACGTTCAACCTTAAACGTTCAACCTTAAACGTTCAAAATTAAACGTTCAACCTTAAACGTTAAACCTTAAATGTTCAACCTTAAACGTGAAACCTTAAACATTCAACCTTAAACGTGAAACCTTAAACGATCAACCTTAAACGTGAAACCTTAAGTGTTCAACCTTAAACGTTCAACCGTAAACGTTCAACCGTAAACGTTCAACCTTAAACGTTCAACCTTAAACGTTCAACCTTAAACGTTCAACCATAAACGTTCAACCTTAAACGTTCAACCTTAAACGTTCAACCTTAAACGTTCAACCTTAAACGTTCAACCTTAAACATTCAATCTTAAACGTTCAGCCTTAAACGTTCAACCTTAAACGTTCAATCTTAAACGTTCAGCTTTAAACGTTCAACCTTTTACTTTCAACCTTAAACGTTCAATCTTAAACGTTCACTCTTAAATGTTCAACCTTAAACGTTCAACCTTAAACTTTCAACCTTAAACGTTCAATCTTAAACGTTCACTCTTAAACGTTAAACCTTAAACGTTCAACCTTAAACGTGAAACCTTAAACATTCAACCTTAAACGTGAAACCTTAAACGTTCAACCTTAAACGTGAAACCTTAAGTGTTCAACCTTAAACGTTCAACCATAAACGTTCAACCTTAAACGTTCAACCTTAAACGTTCAACCTTAAACGTTCAACCTTAAACGTTCAACCTTAAACGTTCAACCATAAACGTTCAACCTTAAACGTTCAACCTTAAACGTTCAACCTTAAACGTTCAACCTTAAACGTTCAACCTTAAACGTTCAACCTTAAACGTTCAACCTTAAACGTTCAACCTTAAACGTTCAACCTTAAACGTTCAACCTTAAACGTTCAACCTTAAACGTTCAACCTTAAACGTTCAACCTTAAACGTTCAACCTTAAACGTTCAACCTTAAACGTTCAACCTTAAACGTTCACTCTTAAACGTTAAACCTTAAACGTTCAACCTTAAACGTGAAACCTTAAACATTCAACCTTAAACGTGAAACCTTAAACGTTCAACCTTAAACGTGAAACCTTAAGTGTTCAACCTTAAACGTTCAACCATAAACGTTCAACCGTAAACGTTCAACCTTAAACGTTCAACCTTAAACGTTCAACCTTAAACGTTCAACCATAAACGTTCAACCTTAAACGTTCAACCTTAAACGTTCAACCTTAAACGTTCAACCTTAAACGTTCAACCTTAAACATTCAATCTTAAACGTTCAGCCTTAAACGTTCAACCTTAAACGTTCAATCTTAAACGTTCAGCTTTAAACGTTCAACCTTTTACTTTCAACCTTAAACGTTCAATCTTAAACGTTCACTCTTAAACGTTAAACCTTAAACGTTCAACCTTAAACGTGAAACCTTAAACATTCAACCTTAAACGTGAAACCTTAAACGTTCAACCTTAAACGTGAAACCTTAAGTGTTCAACCTTAAACGTTCAACCATAAACGTTCAACCTTAAACGTTCAACCTTAAACGTTCAACCTTAAACGTTCAACCTTAAACGTTCAACCTTAAACGTTCAACCATAAACGTTCAACCTTAAACGTTCAACCTTAAACGTTCAACCTTAAACGTTCAACCTTAAACGTTCAACCTTAAACGTTCAACCATAAACGTTCAACCTTAAACGTTCAACCTTAAACGTTCAACCTTAAACGTTCAACCTTAAACGTTCAACCTTAAACATTCAATCTTAAACGTTCAGCCTTAAACGTTCAACCTTAAACGTTCAATCTTAAACGTTCAGCTTTAAACGTTCAACCTTTTACTTTCAACCTTAAACGTTCAATCTTAAACGTTCACTCTTAAACGTTAAACCTTAAACGTTCAACCTTAAACGTGAAACCTTAAACATTCAACCTTAAACGTGAAACCTTAAACGTTCAACCTTAAACGTGAAACCTTAAGTGTTCAACCTTAAACGTTCAACCATAAACGTTCAACCTTAAACGTTCAACCTTAAACGTTCAACCTTAAACGTTCAACCTTAAACGTTCAACCTTAAACGTTCAACCATAAACGTTCAACCTTAAACGTTCAACCTTAAACGTTCAACCTTAAACGTTCAACCTTAAACGTTCAACCTTAAACGTGAAACCTTAAACATTCAACCTTAAACGTGAAACCTTAAACGTTCAACCTTAAACGTGAAACCTTAAGTGTTCAACCTTAAACGTTCAACCTTAAACGTGAAACCTTAAACATTCAACCTTAAACGTTCAACCTAAAATGTTCAACCTTAAACGTTCAACCTTAAACGTTCAACCTTAAACGTTCGACCTTAAACGTTCGACCTTAAACGTTCCACCTTAAACGTTCAACCTTAAATGTTCAACCTTAAACGTGAAACATTAAACATTAAACCTTAAACGTTAAACCTTAAACGTTAAACCTTAAACGTTCAACCTTAAATGTTCAACCTTAAACGTTCAAAATTAAACGTTCATCCTTAAACGTTCAACCTTAAACGTTCAACCTTAAACGTTCAACCTTAAACGTTCAACCTTAAACGTTCAACCTTAAACGTTCAACCTTAAACGTTCAACCTTAAACGTTCAACCTTAAACGTTCAACCTTAAACGTTCAACCTTAAACGTTCAACCATAAACGTTCAACCATAAACGTTCAACCTTAAACATTCAACCTTAAATGTGAAACCTTAAACGTTCAACCTTAAACGTTCAAAATTAAATGTTCAACCTTAAACGTTCAACCTTAAACGTTCAACCTTAAACGTTCAACCTTAAACGTTCAACCTTAAACGTTCAAAATTAAACGTTCACAATTAAACGTTCAACCATAAACGTTCAACCTTAAACATTCAACCTTAAATGTGAAACCTTAAACGTTCAACCTTAAACGTTCAAAATTAAATGTTCAACCTTAAACGTTCAACCTTAAACGTTCAACCTTAAACGTTCAACCTTAAACGTTCAAAATTAAACGTTCACAATTAAACGTTCAAAATTAAACGTTCACAATTAAACGTTCAACCTTAAACATTCAACCTTAAACGTTCAACCTTAAACGTTCAACCTTAAACGTTCAACCTTAAACGTTCAACCTTAAACGTTCATCCTTAAACGTTCAACCTTAAACGTTCAACCTTAAACGTTCAACCTTAAACGTTCAACCTTAAACGTTCAACCTTAAACGTTCAACCTTAAACGTTCAACCTTAAACGTTCAACCTTAAACGTTCAACCTTAAACGTTCAACCTTAAAAACGTTCAACCTTAAACGTTCAACCTTAAACGTTCAACCTTAAACGTTCAACCTTAAACGTTCAACCTTAAACGTTCAACCTTAAACGTTCAACCTTAAACGTTCAACCTTAAATGTTCAACCTTAAACGTTCAAAATTAAACGTTCAACCTTAAACATTAAACCTTAAACGTTCAACCTTAAACGTTCAACCTTAAATGTTCAACCTTAAATGTTCAACCTTAAACGTTCAACCTTAAATGTTCAACCTTAAATGTTCAACCTTAAACGTTAAACCTTAAACGTTAAACCTTAAACGTTAAACCTTAAACGTTAAACCTTAAACGTTAAACCTTAAACGTTCAACCTTAAACGTTCAACCTTAAACGTTCAACCTTAAACGTTCAACATTAAACGTTCAACCTTAAACGTTCAACCTTAAACGTTCAACCTTAAACATTCAACCATAAACGTTCAACCTTAAACGTTAAACCTTAAACGTTCAGCCTTAAACGTGAAACCTTAAACGTGAAACCTTAAACGTGAAACCTTAAACGTGAAACCTTAAACGTGAAACCTTAAACGTTAAACCTTAAACGTTCAACCTTAAATGTTCAAGCTTAAACGTTCAAAATTAAACGTTCAACCTTAAACGTTCAACCTTAAACGTTCAAGCTTAAACGTTCAACCTTAAACGTTCAACCTTAAACGTTCAACCATAAACGTTCAACCTTAAACGTTCAACCTTAAACGTTCAACCTTAAACGTGCAACCTTAAATGTTCAACCTTAAACGTTCAACCTTAAACGTTCAACCTTAAACGTTCAACCTTAAACGTTCAACCTTAAACGTTCAACCTTAAACGTTCAACCTTAAACGTTCAACCTTAAACGTTCAACCTTAAACGTTCAACCTTAAACGTTCAACCTTAAACGTTCAACCTTAAACGTTCAACCTTAAACGTTCAACCTTAAACGTTCAACCTTAAACGTTCAACCTTAAACTTTCAACCTTAAACGTTCAACCTTAAACGTTCAACCTTAAACGTTCAACCTTAAACATTTAACCTTAAACGTTCAACCTTAAACGTTCAACCTTAAACGTTCAACCTTAAACGTTCAACCATAAACGTTCAACCTTAAACGTTCAACCTTAAATGTTCAACCTTAAACGTTCATCCTTAAACGTTCAACCTTAAACATTCAACCTTAAACGTTCAACCTAAAATGTTCAACCTTAAACGTTCAACCTTAAACGTTCAACCTTAAACGTTCAACCTTAAACGTTCAACCTTAAACGTTCAACCTTAAACGTTCAACCTTAAACGTGAAACCTTAAACGTTCAACCTTAAACGTGAAACCTTAAACGTGAAACCTTAACTGTTAAACCTTAAACGTTCAACCTTAAACGTTCAACCTTAAACATTCAACCATAAACGTTCAACCTTAAACGTTCAACCTTAAACGTTCAACCTTAAACGTTCAACCTTAAACGTTCAACCTAAAATGTTCAACCTTAAACGTTCAACCTTAAACGTTCAACCTTAAACGTTCGACCTTAAACGTTCGACCTTAAACGTTCCACCTTAAACGTTCAACCTTAAATGTTCAACCTTAAACGTGAAACATTAAACATTAAACCTTAAACGTTAAACCTTAAACGTTAAACCTTAAACGTTCAACCTTAAATGTTCAACCTTAAACGTTCAAAATTAAACGTTCATCCTTAAACGTTCAACCTTAAACGTTCAACCTTAAACGTTCAACCTTAAACGTTCAACCTTAAACGTTCAACCTTAAACGTTCAACCTTAAACGTTCAACCTTAAACGTTCAACCTTAAACGTTCAACCTTAAACGTTCAACCTTAAACGTTCAACCATAAACGTTCAACCATAAACGTTCAACCTTAAACATTCAACCTTAAATGTGAAACCTTAAACGTTCAACCTTAAACGTTCAAAATTAAATGTTCAACCTTAAACGTTCAACCTTAAACGTTCAACCTTAAACGTTCAACCTTAAACGTTCAACCTTAAACGTTCAAAATTAAACGTTCACAATTAAACGTTCAACCATAAACGTTCAACCTTAAACATTCAACCTTAAATGTGAAACCTTAAACGTTCAACCTTAAACGTTCAAAATTAAATGTTCAACCTTAAACGTTCAACCTTAAACGTTCAACCTTAAACGTTCAACCTTAAACGTTCAAAATTAAACGTTCACAATTAAACGTTCAACCTTAAACATTCAACCTTAAACGTTCAACCTTAAACGTTCAACCTTAAACGTTCAATCTTAAACGTTCAACCTTAAACGTTCAACCTCAAACTTTCAACCTTAAACGTTCAACCTTAAACGTTCAACCTTAAACGTTCAACCTTAAACGTTCAACCTTAAAAGTTCAACCTTAAACGTTCAACCTTAAACGTTCAACCTTAAACGTTCAACCTTAAACGTTCAACCTTAAACGTTCAATCTTAAACGTTCAACCTTAAACGTTCAACCTTAAACTTTCAACCTTAAACGTTCAACCTTAAACATTCAACCTTAAACGTTCAACCTTAAACGTTCAACCTTAAACGTTCAACCTTAAAAGTTCAACCTTAAACGTTCAACCTTAAACGTTCAACCTTAAACGTTCAACCTTACACGTTCAACCTTAAACGTTCAACCTTAAACGTTCAACCTTAAACGTTCAACCTTAAACGTTCAACCTTAAACGTTCAACCTTAAACGTTCAACCTTAAACGTTCAACTTTAAACGTTCAAAATTAAACGTTTAACCTTAAACGTACAACCTTAAACGTTCAACCTTAAACGTTCAACCTTAAACGTTCAACCTTAAACGTTCAACCTTAAACGTTCAACCTTAAACGTTCAATCTTAAACGTTCAACCTTAAACGTTCAACCTTAAACTTTCAACCTTAAACGTTCAACCTTAAACATTCAACCTTAAACGTTCAGCCTTAAACGTTCAACCTTAAACGTTCAACCTTAAACGTTCAACCTTAAAAGTTCAACCTTAAACGTTCAACCTTAAACGTTCAACCTTACACGTTCAACCTTAAACGTTCAACCTTAAACGTTCAACTTTAAACGTTCAAAATTAAACGTTTAACCTTAAACGTACAACCTTAAACGTTCAACCTTAAACGTTCAACCTTAAACGTTCAACCTTAAACGTTCAACCTTAAACGTTCAACCTTAAACGTTCAACCTTAAACGTTCAACCTTAAATGTGAAACCTTAAACGTTCAACCTTAAACGTTCAACCTTAAACGTTAAACCTTAAACGTTCAACCTTAAACGTTCAACCTTAAACGTTCAACCTTAAACGTTCAACCTTAAACGTTCAACCTTAAACGTTCAACCTTAAACGGTCAACCTTAAACGTTCAACCTTAAACATTCAACCTTAAACGTTCAACCTTAAACGTTCAAAATTAAACATTAAACCTTAAACGTTCAACCTTAAACGTTCAACCTTAAACGTTCAACCTTAAACGTTCAACCTTAAACGTTCAACCTTAAACATTCAACCTTAAACGTTCAACCTTAAACGTTCAACCTTAAACGTTCACAATTAAACGTTCAACCTTAAACGTTCAAAATTAAACGTTCAACCTTAAACGTTCAACCTTAAACGTTCAACCTTAAACACTCAACCATAAACGTTCAACCTTAAACGTTCAACCTTAAACGTTCAACCTTAAACGTTCAACCTTAAACGTTCAACCTTAAACGTTCAATCTTAAACGTTCAGCCTTAAACGTTCAACCTTAAACGTTCAATCTTAAACGTTCAGCTTTAAACGTTCAACCTTTTACGTTCAACCTTAAACGTTCAATCTTAAACGTTCACTCTTAAATGTTCAACCTTAAACGTTCAACCTTAAACTTTCAACCTTAAACGTTCAACCTTAAACGTTCAACCTTAAACGTTCAACCTTAAACGTTCAACCTTAAACGTTCAACCTTAAACGTTCAACCTTAAACGTTCAACCTTAAACGTTCAAAATTAAACGTTCAACCTTAAACGTTAAACCTTAAACGTTCAACCTTAAACGTGAAACCTTAAACATTCAACCTTAAACGTGAAACCTTAAACGTTCAACCTTAAACGTGAAACCTTAAGTGTTCAACCTTAAACGTTCAACCATAAACGTTCAACCTTAAACGTTCAACCTTAAACGTTCAACCTTAAACGTTCAACCTTAAACGTTCAACCTTAAACGTTCAACCATAAACGTTCAACCTTAAACGTTCAACCTTAAACGTTCAACCTTAAACGTTCAACCTTAAACGTTCAACCTTAAACGTTCAACCTTAAACGTTCAACCTTAAACGTTCAACCTTAAACGTTCAACCTTAAACGTTCAACCTTAAACATTCAACCTTAAACGTTCAACCTTAAACGTTCAACCTTAAACGTTCAACCTTAAACGTTCAACCTTAAACGTTCAACCTTAAACGTTCAACCTTAAACGTTCAACCTTAAACGTTCAACCTTAAACGTTCAACCTTAAACATTCAACATTAAACGTTCTACCTTAAACGTTCAACCTTAAACGTTCAACCTTAAACGTTCAACCTTAAACGTTCAACCTTAAACGTTCAACCTTAAACGTTCAACCTTAAACGTTCAACCTTAAACGTTCAAAATTAAACGTTCAACCTTAAACGTACAACCTTAAACGTTCAACCTTAAACGTTCAACCTTAAACGTTCAATCTTAAACGTTCAGCCTTAAACGTTCAACCTTAAACGTTCAATCTTAAACGTTCAGCCTTAAACGTTCAACCTTTTACGTTCAACCTTAAACGTTCAACCTTAAACGTTCACTCTTATATGTTCAACCTTAAACGTTCAACCTTAAACTTTCAACCTTAAACGTTCAACCTTAAACGTTTAACCTTAAACGTTCAACCTTAAACGTTCAACCTTAAACCTTCAACCTTAAACATTCAACCTTAAACGTTCAACCTTAAACGTTCAAAATTAAACGTTCAACCTTAAACGTTAAACCTTAAACGTTCAACCTTAAACGTGAAACCTTAAACGTTCAACCTTAAACGTTCAACCTTAAACGTGAAACCTTAAACGTTCAACCTTAAACGTGAAACCTTAAGTGTTCAACCTTAAACGTTCAACCATAAACGTTCAACCTTAAACGTTCAACCTTAAACGTTCAACCTTAAACGTTCAACCTTAAACGTTCAACCTTAAACGTTCAACCTTAAACGTTCAAACATAAACGTTCAACCTTAAACGTTCAACCTTAAACGTTCAACCTTAAACGTTCAACCTTAAACGTTCAACCTTAAACGTTCAACCTTAAACGTTCAACCTTAAACGTTCAACCTTAAACGTTCAACCTTAAACGTTCAACCTTAAACGTTCAACCTTAAACGTTCAACCTTAAACGTTCAACCTTAAACGTTCATCCTTAAACGTTCAACCTTAAACGTTCAACCTTAAACGTTCAACCTTAAACGTTCAACCTTAAACGTTCAACCTTAAACGTTCAACCTTAAACGTTCAACCTTAAACGTTCAACCTTAAACGTTCAACCTTAAAAACGTTCAACCTTAAACGTTCAACCTTAAACGTTCAACCTTAAACGTTCAACCTTAAACGTTCAACCTTAAACGTTCAAAATTAAACATTAAACCTTAAACGTTCAACCTTAAACGTTCAACCTTAAACGTTCAACCTTAAACGTTCAACCTTAAACGTTCAACCTTAAACGTTCAACCTTAAACGTTCAACCTTAAACGTTCAACCTTAAACGTTCAACCTTAAACGTTCAACCTTAAACGTTCAACCTTAAACGTTCAACCTTAAACGTTCAACCATAAACGTTCAACCTTAAACGTTCAACCTTAAACGTTCAACCTTAAACGTTCAACCTTAAACGTTCAACCTTAAACGTTCAACCTTAAACGTTCAACCTTAAACGTTCAACCTTAAACGTTCAACCTTAAACGTTCAACCTTAAACGTTCAACCTTAAACGTTCAATCTTAAACGTTCAGCCTTAAACGTTCAACCTTAAACGTTCAATCTTAAACGTTCAGCCTTAAACGTTCAACCTTTTACGTTCAACCTTAAACGTTCAACCTTAAACGTTCACTCTTATATGTTCAACCTTAAACGTTCAACCTTAAACTTTCAACCTTAAACGTTCAACCTTAAACGTTTAACCTTAAACGTTCAACCTTAAACGTTCAACCTTAAACCTTCAACCTTAAACATTCAACCTTAAACGTTCAACCTTAAACGTTCAAAAGTAAACGTTCAACCTTAAACGTTAAACCTTAAACGTTCAACCTTAAACGTGAAACCTTAAACGTTCAACCTTAAACGTTCAACCTTAAACGTGAAACCTTAAACGTTCAACCTTAAACGTGAAACCTTAAGTGTTCAACCTTAAACGTTCAACCATAAACGTTCAACCTTAAACGTTCAACCTTAAACGTTCAACCTTAAACGTTCAACCTTAAACGTTCAACCTTAAACGTTCAAACATAAACGTTCAACCTTAAACGTTCAACCTTAATTGTTCAACCTTAAACGTTCAACCTTAAACGTTCAACCTTAAACGTTCAACCTTAAACGTTCAACCTTAAACGTTCAACCTTAAACGTTCAACCTTAAACGTTCATCCTTAAACGTTCAACCTTAAACGTTCAACCTTAAACGTTCAGCCTTAAACGTTCAACCTTAAACGTTCAACCTTAAACGTTCAACCTTAAACGTTCAACCTTAAACGTTCAACCTTAAACGTTCAACCTTAAAAACGTTCAACCTTAAACGTTCAACCTTAAACGTTCAACCTTAAACGTTCAACCTTAAACGTTCAACCTTAAACGTTCAAAATTAAACATTAAACCTTAAACGTTCAACCTTAAACGTTCAACCTTAAACGTTCAACCTTAAACGTTCAACCTTAAACGTTCAACCTTAAACGTTCAACCTTAAACGTTCAACCTTAAACGTTCAACCTTAAACGTTCAACCTTAAACGTTCAACCTTAAACGTTCAACCTTAAACGTTCAACCTTAAACGTTCAACCTTAAACGTTCAACCTTAAACGTTCAACCATAAACGTTCAACCTTAAACGTTCAACCTTAAACGTTCAACCTTAAACGTTCAACCTTAAACGTTCAACCTTAAACGTTCAACCTTAAACGTTCAACCTTAAACGTTCAACCTTAAACGTTCAACCTTAAACGTTCAACCTTAAACGTTCAACCTTAAACGTTCAACCTTAAACGTTCAACCTTAAACGTTCATCCTTAAACGTTCAACCTTAAACGTTCAACCTTAAACGTTCAACCTTAAACGTTCAACCTTAAACGATCAACCTTAAACGTTCAACCTTAAACGTTCAACCTTAAACGTTCAACCTTAAACGTTCAACCTTAAAAACATTCAACCTTAAACGTTCAACCTTAAACGTTCAACCTTAAACGTTCAACCTTAAACGTTCAACCTTAAACATTCAACCTTAAACGTTCAACCTTAAACGTTCAAAATTAAACATTAAACCTTAAACGTTCAACCTTAAACGTTCAACCTTAAACGTTCAACCTTAAACGTTCAACCTTAAACGTTCAACCTTAAACATTCAACCTTAAACGTTCAACCTTAAACGTTCAACCTTAAACGTTCACAATTAAACGTTCAACCTTAAACGTTCAAAATTAAACGTTCAACCTTAAACGGTCAACCTTAAACGTTCAAACTTAAACGTTCAACCTTAAATGTTCAACCTTAAATGTTCAACCTTAAACGTTCAACCTTAAACGTTCAACCATAAACGTTCAACCTTAAACGTTCAACCTTAAACGTTCAACCTTAAACGTTCAACCTTAAACGTTCAACCTTAAACGTTCAACCTTAAACGTTCAACCATAAACGTTCAACCTTAAACGTTCAACCTTAAACATTCAACCTTAAACGTTAAACAATAAACGTTCAACCTTAAACGTTCAACCTTAAACGTTCCACCTTATACGTTCAACCTTAAACGTTCAACCTTAAACGTTCAACCTTAAACGTTCAACCTTAAACGTTCAACCTTAAACGTTCAACCTTAAACGTTCAACCTTAAAAGTTCAACCTTAAATGTTTAAAATTAAACGTTCAACCTTAAACGTTCAACCTTAAACGTTCAACCTTAAACGTTCAACCTTAAACGTTCAACCTTAAACGTTCAACCTTAAACGTTCAACCTTAAACGTTCAACCTTAAACGTTCAACCTTAAACGTTCAACCTTAAACATTCAACCTTAAACGTTCAACCTTAAACGTTCAACCTTAAACGTTCAAAATTAAACGTTAAACCTTAAACGTTCAACCTTAAACGTGAAACCTTAAACGTGAAACCTTAAACGTGAAACCTTAAACGTGAAACCTTAAACGTGAAACCTTAAACGTGAAACCTTAAACGTTCAAAATTAAATGTTCAACCTTAAACGTTCAACCTTAAACGTTCAACCTTAAACGTTCAACCTTAAACGTTCAAAATTAAACGTTCACAATTAAACGTTCAACCTTAAACATTCAACCTTAAACGTTCAACCTTAAACGTTCAACCTTAAACGTTCAACCTTAAACGTTCAACCTTAAACGTTCAACCTTAAACGTTCAACCTTAAACGTTCAACCTTAAATGTTCAACCTTAAACGTTCAACCTTAAACGTACAACCTCAAACGTTCAACCTTAAACGTTCAACCTTAAACGTTCAACCTTAAACGTTCAACCTTAAACGTTCAACCTTAAACGTTCAACCTTAAACGTTCAACCTTAAACGTTCAACCTTAAAAACGTTCAACCTTAAATGTTCAAGCTTAAACGTTCAAAATTAAACGTTCAACCTTAAACGTTCAACCTTAAACGTTCAACCTTAAACGTTCAAGCTTAAACGTTCAACCTTAAAAGTTCAATCTTAAACGTTCAACCATAAACGTTCAACCTTAAACGTTCAACCTTAAACGTTCAACCTTAAACGTGCAACCTTAAACGTTCAACCTTAAACGTTCAAAATTAAACGTTCACAATTAAACGTTCAACCTTAAACATTCAACCTTAAACGTTCAACCTTAAACGTTCAACCTTAAACGTTCAACCTTAAACGTTCAAAATTAAACGTTCACAATTAAACGTTCAACCTTAAACATTCAACCTTAAACGTTCAACCTTAAACGTTCAACCTTAAACGTTCAACCTTAAACGTTCAACCTTAAACGTTCAACCTTAAACGTTCAACCTTAAACGTTCAACCTTAAATGTTCAACCTTAAACGTTCAACCTTAAACGTACAACCTCAAACGTTCAACCTTAAACGTTCAACCTTAAACGTTCAACCTTAAACGTTCAACCTTAAACGTTCAACCTTAAACGTTCAACCTTAAACGTTCAACCTTAAACGTTCAACCTTAAAAACGTTCAACCTTAAATGTTCAAGCTTAAACGTTCAAAATTAAACGTTCAACCTTAAACGTTCAACCTTAAACGTTCAACCTTAAACGTTCAAGCTTAAACGTTCAACCTTAAAAGTTCAATCTTAAACGTTCAACCATAAACGTTCAACCTTAAACGTTCAACCTTAAACGTTCAACCTTAAACGTGCAACCTTAAACGTTCAACCTTAAACGTTCAACCTTAAACGTTCAACCTTAAACGTTCAACCTTAAACGTTCAACCTTAAACGTTCAACCTTAAACGTTCAACCTTAAACGTTCAACCTTAAACGTTCAACCTTAAACGTTCAACCTTAAACGTTCAACCTTAAACGTTCAACCTTAAACGTTCAACCTTAAACGTTCAACCTTAAACCTTCAACCTTAAACGTTCAACCTTAAACGTTCAACCTTAAACGTTCAACCTTAAACGTTCAACCTTAAACGTTCAACCTTAAACGTTCAACCATAAACGTTCAACCTTAAACGTTCAACCTTAAACGTTCAACCTTAAACGTTCAACCTTAAACGTTCAACCTTAAACATTCAACCTTAAACGTTCAACCTAAAATGTTCAACCTTAAACGTTCGACCTTAAACGTTCGACCTTAAACGTTCGACCTTAAACGTTCAACCTTAAACGTTCAACCTTAAACGTTCAACCTTAAACGTTCAACCTTAAACGTGAAACATTAAACATTAAACCTTAAACGTTAAACCTTAAACGTTAAACCTTAAACGTTCAACCTTAAATGTTCAACCTTAAACGTTCAAAATTAAACGTTCATCCTTAAACGTTCAACCTTAAACGTTCAACCTTAAACGTTCAACCTTAAACGTTCAACCTTAAACGTTCAACCTTAAACGTGAAACCTTAAACGTTCAACCTTAAACGTTCAACCTTAAACGTTCAACCATAAACGTTCAACCATAAACGTTCAACCTTAAACGTTCAACCTTAAACGTTCAACCTTAAACGTTCAACCTGAAACGTTCAACCTTAAACGTTCAACCATAAACGTTCAACCATAAACGTTCAACCTTAAACGTTCAACCTTAAACGTTCAAAATTAAACGTTCACAATTAAACGTTCAACCTTAAACATTCAACCTTAAACGTTCAACCTTAAACGTTCAACCTTAAACGTTCAACCTTAAACGTTCAACCTTAAACGTTCAACCTTAAACGTTCAACCTTAAACGTTCAACCTTAAACGTTCAACCTTAAATGTTCAACCTTAAACGTTCAACCTTAAACGTTCAACCTTAAACGTTCAACCTTAAACGTTCAACCTTAAACGTTCAACCTTAAACGTTCAACCTTAAACGTTCAACCTTTAACGTTCAACCTTAAACGTTCAACATTAACCGTTCAACGTTAAATGTTCAACGTTAAACGTTCAACCTAAAACGTGAAACCTTAAACATTCAATCTTAAACGTGAAACCTTAAACGTTCAACCTTAAACATTCAACCTTAAATGTTCAACCTTAAACGTTCAACCTTAAACGTTCAACCTTAAACGTTCAACCTTAAACGTTCAACCTTAAACGGTTCAACCTTAAAGGTGAAACCTTAAACGTTCAATCTTAAACGTTCAACCTTAAAAGTTAAACCTTAAACGTTCAACCTTAAACATTCAACCTTAAATGTTCAACCTTAAACGTTCAACCTTAAACGTTCAACCTTAAACGTTCAACCTTAAACGTTCAACCTTAAACGTTCAACCTTAAACGTTCAACCTTAAACATTCAACCTTAAATGTGAAACCTTAAACGTTCAACCTTAAACGTTCAAAATTAAATGTTCAACCTTAAACGTTCAACCTTAAACGTTCAACCTTAAACGTTCAACCTTAAACGTTCAACCTTAAACGTTCAAAATTAAACGTTCACAATTAAACGTTCAACCTTAAACATTCAACCTTAAACGTTCAACCTTAAACGTTCAACCTTAAACGTTCAACCTTAAACGTTCAACCTTAAACGTTCAACCTTAAACGTTCAACCTTAAATGTTCAACCTTAAACGTTCAACCTTAAACGTTCAACCTTAAACGTTCAACCTTAAACGTTCAACATTAAACGTTCAACCTTAAACGTTCAACCTTTAACGTTCAACCTTAAACGTTCAACATTAACCGTTCAACGTTAAATGTTCAACGTTAAACGTTCAACCTAAAACGTGAAACCTTAAACATTCAATCTTAAACGTGAAACCTTAAACGTTCAACCTTAAACATTCAACCTTAAACGTTCAACCTTAAACGTTCAACCTTAAACGTTCAACCTTAAACGTTCAACCTTAAACGGTTCAACCTTAAAGGTGAAACCTTAAACGTTCAATCTTAAACGTTCAACCTTAAAAGTTAAACCTTAAACGTTCAACCTTAAACATTCAACCTTAAATGTTCAACCTTAAACGTTCAACCTTAAACGTTCAACCTTAAACGTTCAATCTTAAACGTTCAACGTTAAACGTTCAACCTTAAACGTTCAACCTTAAACGTTCAACCTTAAACGTTCAACCTTAAACGTTCAACCTTAAACGTTCAACCTTAAACGTTCAACCTTAAACGTTCAACCTTAAACAATCAACCTTAAACGTTCAACCTTAAACGTTCAACCTTAAACGTTCAACCTTAAACGTTCAACCTTAAACGTTCAACCTTAAACGTTCAACCTTAAACGTTCAACCTTAAACGTTCAACCTTAAACGTTCAACCTTAAACGTTCAACCTTAAACGTTCAACCATAAACGTTCAACCTTAAACGCTCAACCTTAAACGTTCAACCTTAAACGTTCAACCTTAAACGTTCAACCTTAAACGTTCAACCTTAAACGTTCAACCTTAAACGTTCAACCTTAAACGTTCAACCTTAAACGTTCAACCTTAAACGTTCAACCTTAAACGTTCAACCTTAAACGTTCAACCTTAAACGTTCAACCTTAAACGTTCAACCTTATACGTTCAACCTTAAACGTTCAACCTTAAACGTTCAACCTTAAACGTTCAACCTTAAACGTTCAACCTTAAACGTTCAACCTTAAACGTTCAACCTTAAATGTTCAACCTTAAACGATGAACCTTAAATGTTAAACCTTAAACGTTCAACCTTAAACGTTCAACCTTAAATGTTCAACCTTAAACGTTCAACCTTAAAAGTTCAACCTTAAACGTTCAACCTTAAACGTTCAACCTTAAACATTCAACCTTAAACGTTCAAGCTTAAACGTTCAACCTTAAACGTTCAAAATTAAACGTTCAACCTAAAACGTTCAACCTTAAACGTTCAACCTTAAACGTTCAACCTTAAACGTTCAACCTTAAACGTTCAACTTTAAACGTGAAACCTTAAACGTTCAACCTTAAACGTTCAACCTTAAACGTTCAACCTTAAACGTTCAACCTTAAATGTTCAACCTTAAACGTTCAACCTTAAAAGTTCAACTTTAAACGTTCAACCTTAAACGCTCAACCTTAAATGTTCAACCTTAAACGTTCAACCTTAAACGTTCAACCTTAAACGATGAACCTTAAATGTTCAACCTTAAACGTTCAATCTTAAACGTTCAACTTTAAACGTTCAACCTTAAACGTTCAAAATTAAACGTTCAACCTTAATTGTTCAACATTAAACGTTCAACCTTAAACGTTCAACCTTAAACGTTCAACCTTAAACGTTCAACCTTAAACGTTCAAAATTAAACGTTCAACCTTAAACGTTCAACATTAAACGGTTCAACCTTAAAGGTGAAACCTTAAACGTTCAATCTTAAACGTTCAACTTTAAACGTTCAACCTTGAATGTTCAACCTTGAACGTTCAACCTTAAACGTTCAAAATTAAACGTTCAACCTTAAACGTTCAACCTTAAACATTCAACCTTAAACGTTCAACCTTAAACGTTCTACCTTAAACGTTCAAACTTAAACGTTCAACCTTAAATGTTCAACCTTAAACATTCAACCTTAAACGTTCAACCTTAAACGTTCAACCTTAAACGTTCAACCTTAAACGTTCAACCTTAGACGTTCAACCTTAAACGTTCCACCTTAAACGTGAAACCTTAAACGTGAAACCTTAAACGTGAAACCTTAAGCGTGAAACCTTAAACATGAAACCTTAAACGTTCAACCTTAAACGAGAAACCTTAAACGAGAAACCTTAAACGTGAAACCTTAAACGTTCAATCTTAAACGTTCAACCTTAAACGTGAAACCTTAAATGTAAAACCTTAAACGTTCAATCTTAAACGTTCAACCTTAAACGTTCAACCTTAAACGTTCAATCTTAAACGTTCAACCTAAAACGTTCAACCTTAAACGTTCAACCTTAAACGTTCAACCTTAAACGTGAAACCTTAAACGTTCAACCTAAAACGTTCAACCTTAAACGTTCAACCTTAAACGTGAAACCTTAAACGTTCAACCTTAAACGAGAAACCTTAAACGTGAAACCTTAAACGTTCAACCTTAAACGTTCAACCTTAAACGTTCAACCTTAAACGTTCAACCTTAAACGTTCAACCTTAAACGTTCAACCTTAAACGTTCAACCTTAAACGCTCAACCTTAAACGTTCAAAATTAAACGTTCAACCTTAAACGTTCAAAAATAAACGTTCAACCTAAAACGTTCAACCTTGAACGTTCAACCTTGAACGTTCAACCTTAAACGTTCAACCTTAAACGTTCAACCTTAAACGTTCAACCTTAAACGTTCAACCTTAAACGTTCAACCTTGAACGTTCAACCTTAAACGTTCAACCTTAAACGTTCAACCTTAAACGTTCAACCTTAAACGTTCAACCTTAAACGTTCAACCTTAAACGTTCAACATTAAACGTTCAATCTTAAACGTTCAACCATAAACGTTCAACCTTAAACGTTCAACCTTAAACGTTCAACCTTAAACGTTCAACCTTAAACGTTCAACCTTAAACGTTCAACCTTAAACGTTCAACCTTAAACGTTCAACCTTAAACGTTCAACCTTAAACGTTCAACCTTAAACGTTCAACCTTAAACGTTCTACCTTAAACGTTCAACATTAAACGTTCAATCTTAAACGTTCAACCATAAACGTTCAACCTTAAACGTTCAACCTTAAACGTTCAACCTTAAACGTTCAACCTTAAACGTTCAACCTTAAACGTTCAACCTTAAACGTTCAACCTTAAACGTTCAAGCTTAAACGTTCAACCTTAAAAGTTCAATCTTAAACGTTCAACCATAAACGTTCAACCTTAAACGTTCAACCTTAAACGTTCAACCTTAAACGTGCAACCTTAAACGTTCAACCTTAAACGTTCAACCTTAAACGTTCAACCTTAAACGTTCAACCTTAAACGTTCAACCTTAAACGTTCAACCTTAAACGTTCAACCTTAAACGTTCAACCTTAAACGTTCAACCTTAAACGTTCAACCTTAAACGTTCAACCTTAAACGTTCAACCTTAAACGTTCAACCTTAAACGTTCAACCTTAAACGTTCAACCTTAAACGTTCAACCTTAAACGTTCAACCTTAAACGTTCAACCTTAAACGTTCAACCTTAAACGTTCAACCTTAAATGTTCAACCATAAACGTTCAACCTTAAACGTTCAACCTTAAACGTGCAACCTTAAACGTTCAACCTTAAACGTTCAACCTTAAACATTCAACCTTAAACGTTCAACCTAAAATGTTCAACCTTAAACGTTCAACCTTAAACGTTCGACCTTAAACGTTCGACATTAAACGTTCGACCTTAAACGTTCGACCTTAAACGTTCGACCTTAAACGTTCAACCTTAAACGTTCAACCTTAAACGTGAAACATTAAACATTAAACCTTAAACGTTAAACCTTAAACGTTAAACCTTAAACGTTCAACCTTAAATGTTCAACCTTAAACGTTCAAAATTAAACGTTCATCCTTAAACGTGAAACCTTAAACGTTCAACCTTAAACGTTCAACCTTAAACGTTCAACCTTAAACGTTCAACCTTAAACGTTCAACCTTAAATGTTCAACCTTAAACGTTCAACCTTACGTGCAACCTTGAACGTTCAACCTTAAACGTTCAACCTTAAACGTTCAACCTTAAACGTTCAACCTTAAACGTTCAACCTTTAACGTTCAACCTTAAACGTTCAACATTAACCGTTCAACGTTAAATGTTCAACGTTAAACGTTCAACCTAAAACGTGAAACCTTAAATATTCAATCTTAAACGTGAAACCTTAAACGTTCAACCTTAAACATTCAACCTTAAACGTTCAACCTTAAACGTTCAACCTTAAACGTTCAACCTTAAACGTTCAACCTTAAACGGTTCAACCTTAAAGGTGAAACCTTAAACGTTCAATCTTAAACGTTCAACCTTAAAAGTTAAACCTTAAACGTTCAACCTTAAACATTCAACCTTAAATGTTCAACCTTAAACGTTCAACCTTAAACGTTCAACCTTAAACGTTCAATCTTAAACGTTCAACGTTAAACGTTCAACCTTAAACGTTCAACCTTAAACGTTCAACCTTAAACGTTCAACCTTAAACGTTCAACCTTAAACGTTCAACCTTAAACGTTCAACCTTAAACGTTCAACCTTAAACGTTCAACCTTAAACGTTCAACCTTAAACGTTCAACCTTAAACGTTCAACCTTAAACGTTCAACCTTAAACGTTCAACCTTAAACGTTCAACCTTAAACGTTCAACCTTAAACGTTCAACCTTAAACGTTCAACCTTAAACGTTCAACCATAAACGTTCAACCTTAAACGTTCAACCTTAAACGTTCAACCTTAAACGTTCAACCTTAAACGTTCAACCTTAAACGTTCAACCTTAAACGTTCAACCTTAAACGTTCAACCTTAAACGTTCAACCTTAAACGTTCAACCTTAAACGTTCAACCTTAAACGTTCAACCTTAAACGTTCAACCTTAAACGTTCAACCTTAAACGTTCAACCTTAAACGTTCAACCTTAAACGTTCAACCTTATACGTTCAACCTTAAACGTTCAACCTTAAACGTTCAACCTTAAACGTTCAACCTTAAACGTTCAACCTTAAACGTTCAACCTTAAACGTTCAACCTTAAATGTTCAACCTTAAATGTTCAACCTTAAACGATGAACCTTAAATGTTAAACCTTAAACGTTCAACCTTAAACGTTCAACCTTAAATGTTCAACCTTAAACGTTCAACCTTAAAAGTTCAACCTTAAACGTTCAACCTTAAACGTTCAACCTTAAACGTTCAACCTTAAACATTCAACCTTAAACGTTCAAGCTTAAACGTTCAACCTTAAACGTTCAAAATTAAACGTTCAACCTAAAACGTTCAACCTTAAACGTTCAACCTTAAACGTTCAACCTTAAACGTTCAACCTTAAACGTTCAACCTTAAACGTGAAACCTTAAATGTTCAACCTTAAACGTTCAACCTTAAACGTTCAACCTTAAACGTTCAACCTTAAATGTTCAACCTTAAACGTTCAACCTTAAAAGTTCAACTTTAAACGTTCAACCTTAAACGCTCAACCTTAAATGTTCAACCTTAAACGTTCAACCTTAAACGTTCAACCTTAAACGATGAACCTTAAATGTTCAACCTTAAACGTTCAATCTTAAACGTTCAACTTTAAACGTTCAACCTTAAACGTTCAAAATTAAACGTTCAACCTTAATTGTTCAACATTAAACGTTCAACCTTAAACGTTCAACCTTAAACGTTCAACCTTAAACGTTCAACCTTAAACGTTCAACCTTAAACGTTCAAAATTAAACGTTCAACCTTAAACGTTCAACATTAAACGGTTCAACCTTAAAGGTGAAACCTTAAACGTTCAATCTTAAACGTTCAACTTTAAACGTTCAACCTTGAACGTTCAACCTTGAACATTCAACCTTGAACGTTCAACCTTAAACGTTCAAAATTAAACGTTCAACCTTAAACGTTCAACCTTAAACATTCAACCTTAAACGTTCAACCTTAAACGTTCTACCTTAAACGTTCAAACTTAAACGTTCAACCTTAAATGTTCAACCTTAAACATTCAACCTTAAACGTTCAACCTTAAACGTTCAACCTTAAACGTTCAACCTTAAACGTTCAACCTTAGACGTTCAACCTTAAACGTTCCACCTTAAACGTGAAACCTTAAACGTGAAACCTTAAACGTGAAACCTTAAACGTGAAACCTTAAACGTGAAACCTTAAACGTGAAACCTTAAACGAGAAACCTTAAACGAGAAACCTTAAACGTGAAACCTTAAACGTTCAATCTTAAACGTTCAACCTTAAACGTGAAACCTTAAATGTAAAACCTTAAACGTTCAATCTTAAACGTTCAACCTTAAACGTTCAACCTTAAACGTTCAATCTTAAACGTTCAACCTAAAACGTTCAACCTTAAACGTTCAACCTTAAACGTTCAACCTTAAACGTGAAACCTGAAACGTTCAACCTAAAACGTTCAACCTTAAACGTTCAACCTTAAACGTGAAACCTTAAACGTTCAACCTTAAACGTTCAACCTTAAACGTTCAACCTTAAACGTTCAACCTTAAACGTTCAACTTTAAACGTTCAACCTTAAACGTTCAACCTTAAACGCTCAACCTTAAACGTTCAAAATTAAACGTTCAACCTTAAACGTTCAAAAATAAACGTTCAACCTAAAACGTTCAACCTTAAACGTTCAACCTTGAACGTTCAACCTTAAACGTTCAACCTTAAACGTTCAACCTTAAACGTTCAACCTTAAACGTTCAACCTTAAACGTTCAACCTTGAACGTTCAACCTTAAACGTTCAACCTTAAACGTTCAACCTTAAACGTTCAACCTTAAATGTTCAACCTTAAACGTTCAACCTTAAACGTTCAACCTTAAACGTTCAACCTTAAACGTTCAATCTTAAACGTTCAACCATAAACGTTCAACCTTAAACGTTCAACCTTAAACGTTCAACCTTAAACGTTCAACCTTAAACGTTCAACCTTAAACGTTCAACCTTAAACGTTCAACCTTAAACGTTCAACCTTAAACGTTCAACCTTAAACGTTCAACCTTAAACGTTCAACCTTATACGTTCAACCTTAAACGTTCAACCTTAAACGTTCAACCTTAAACGTTCAACCTTAAACGTTCAACCTTAAACGCTCAACCTTAAACGTTCAAAATTAAACGTTCAACCTTAAACGTTCAAAAATAAACGTTCAACCTAAAACGTTCAACCTTGAACGTTCAACCTTGAACGTTCAACCTTAAACGTTCAACCTTAAACGTTCAACCTTAAACGTTCAACCTTAAACGTTCAACCTTAAACGTTCAACCTTAAACGTTCAACCTTAAACGTTCAACCTTAAACGTTCAACCATAAACGTTCAACCTTAAACGTTCAACCTTAAACGTTCAACCTTAAACGTTCAACCTTAAACGTTCAAACTTAAACGTTCAACCTTAAACGTTCAACCTTAAACGTTCAACCTTAAACGTTCAACCTTAAACGTTCAACCTTAAACGTTCAACCTTAAACGTTCAACCTTAAACGTTCAACCTTAAACGTTCAACCTTAAACGTGAAACCTTAAACGTTCAACCTTAAACGAGAAACCTTAAACGTGAAACCTTAAACGTTCAACCTTAAACGTTCAACCTTAAACGTTCAACCTTAAACGTTCAACCTTAAACGTTCAACCTTAAACGTTCAACCTTAAACGTTCAACCTTAAACGTTCAACCTTAAACGCTCAACCTTAAACGTTCAAAATTAAACGTTCAACCTTAAACGTTCAAAAATAAACGTTCAACCTAAAACGTTCAACCTTAAACGTTCAACCTTGAACGTTCAACCTTAAACGTTCAACATTAAACGTTCAACCTTAAACGTTCAACCTTAAACGTTCAACCTTAAACGTTCAACCTTGAACGTTCAACCTTAAACGTTCAACCTTAAACGTTCAACCTTAAACGTTCAACCTTAAACGTTCAACCTTAAACGTTCAACCTTAAACGTTCAACCTTAAACGTTCAACCTTAAACGTTCAACCATAAACGTTCAACCTTAAACGTTCAACCTTAAACGTTCAACCTTAAACGTTCAACCTTAAACGTTCAACCTTAAACGTTCAACCTTAAACGTTCAACCTTAAACGTTCAACCTTAAACGTTCAACCTTAAACGTTCAACCTTAAACGTTCAACCTTATACGTTCAACCTTAAACGTTCAACCTTAAACGTTCAACCTTAAACGTTCAACCTTAAACGTTCAACTTTAAACGCTCAACCTTAAACGTTCAAAATTAAACGTTCAACCTTAAACGTTCAAAAATAAACGTTCAACCTAAAACGTTCAACCTTGAACGTTCAACCTTGAACGTTCAACCTTAAACGTTCAACCTTAAACGTTCAACCTTAAACGTTCAACCTTAAACGTTCAACCTTGAACGTTCAACCTTGAACGTTCAACCTTAAACGTTCAACCTTGAACGTTCAACCTTAAACGTTCAACCTTAAACGTTCAACCTTAAACGTTCAACCTTAAACATTCAACCTTAAACGTTCAACCTTAAACGTTCAACCATAAACGTTCAACCTTAAACGTTCAACCTTAAACGTTCAACCTTAAACGTTCAACCTTAAACGTTCAACCTTAAACGTTCAACCTTAAACGTTCAACCTTAAACGTTCAACCTTAAACGTTCAACCTTAAACGTTCAACCTTAAACGTTCAACCTTATACGTTCAACCTTAAACGTTCAACCTTAAACGTTCAACCTTAAACGTTCAACCTTAAACGTTCAACCTTAAACGTTCAACCTTAAACGTTCAACCTTAAACGTTCAACCTTAAACGTTCAACCTTAAACGTTCAACCTTAAACGTTCAACCTTAAACGTTCAACCTTAAACGTTCAACCTTAAACGTTCAACCTTAAACGTTCAACCTTAAACGTTCAACCTTAAACGTTCAACCTTAAATGTTCAACCTTAAACGTTCAACCTTAAACGTTCAACCTTAAACGTTCAACCTGAAACGTTCAACCTTAAACGTTCAACCTTATACGTTCAACCTTAAACATTCAAGCTTAAATGTTCAACCTTAAACGTTCAACCTTAAACGTAAAAAATTAAACGTTCAACCTTAAACGTTCAACCTTAAACGTTCAACCTCAAACGTTCTACCTTAAACGTTCAACCTTAAACGTTCAACCTTAAACGTTCAACCTTAAACGTTCAACCTTAAACGTTCAACCTTAAACGTTCAACTTTAAACGTTCAAAATTAAACGTTCAACCTTAAACGTTCAACCTTAAACGTTCAACCTTAAACGTTCAACCTTAAACGTTCAACCTTAAACGTTCAACCTTAAATGTTCAACCTTAAACGTTCAATCTTAAACGTTCAACCTTAAACGTGAAACCTTAAATGTAAAACCTTAAACGTTCAATCTTAAACGTTCAACCTTAAACGTTCAATCTTAAACGTTCAACCTAAAACGTTCAACCTTAAACGTTCAACCTTAAACGTTCAACCTTAAACGTTCAACCTTAAACGTGAAACCTTAAACGTTCAACCTAAAACGTTCAACCTTAAACGTTCAACCTTAAACGTGAAACCTTAAACGTTCAACCTTAAACGAGAAACCTTAAACGTGAAACCTTAAACGTTCAACCTTAAACGTTCAACCTTAAACGTTCAACCTTAAACGTTCAACCTTAAACGTTCAACCTTAAACGTTCAACCTTAAACGTTCAACCTTAAACGTTCAACCTTAAACGCTCAACCTTAAACGTTCAAAATTAAACGTTCAACCTTAAACGTTCAAAAATAAACGTTCAACCTAAAACGTTCAACCTTAAACGTTCAACCTTGAACGTTCAACCTTAAACGTTCAACCTTAAACGTTCAACCTTAAACGTTCAACCTTAAACGTTCAACCTTAAACGTTCAACCTTGAACGTTCAACCTTAAACGTTCAACCTTAAACGTTCAACCTTAAACGTTCAACCTTAAACGTTCAACCTTAAACGTTCAACCTTAAACGTTCAACCTTAAACGTTCAACCTTAAACGTTCAACCTTAAACGTTCAACCTTAAACGTTCAACCTTAAACGTTCAACCTTAAACGTTCAACCTTAAACGTTCAACCTTAAACGTTCAACCTTAAACGTTCAACCTTAAACGTTCAACCATAAACGTTCAACCTTAAACGTTCAACCTTAAACGTTCAACCTTAAACGTTCAACCTTAAACGTTCAACCTTAAACGTTCAACCTTAAACGTTCAACCTTAAACGTTCAACCTTATACGTTCAACCTTAAACGTTCAACCTTAAACGTTCAACCTTAAACGTTCAACCTTAAACGTTCAACCTTAAACGTTCAACCTTAAACGTTCAACCTTAAACGTTCAACCTTAA
The DNA here is from genome assembly GCA_036925085.1 of Brachycybe producta. Taxonomy (NCBI): domain Eukaryota; kingdom Metazoa; phylum Arthropoda; class Diplopoda; order Playtdesmida; family Andrognathidae; genus Brachycybe; species Brachycybe producta. The sequence goes on along the minus strand of JAUPFP010000134.1, from coordinate 3,940 downwards.
ACGTTCAACCTTAAACGTTCAATTTTAAACGTTCAACCTTAAACGTTCAACCTTAAACGTTCAACCTTAAACGTTCAACCTTAAACGTTCAACCTTAAACGTTCAACCTTAAACGTTCAACCTTAAACGTTCAACCTTAAACGTTCAACCTGAAACGTTCAACCTTAAACGTTCAACCTTATACGTTCAACCTTAAACATTCAAGCTTAAATGTTCAACCTTAAACGTTCAACCTTAAACGTAAAAAATTAAACGTTCAACCTTAAACGTTCAACCTTAAACGTTCAACCTCAAAAGTTCTACCTTAAACGTTCAACCTTAAACGTTCAACCTTAAACGTTCAACCTTAAACGTTCAACCTTAAACGTTCAACCTTAAACGTTCAACCTTAAACGTTCAACCTTAAACGTTCAACCTTAACGTTCAACCTTAAACGTTCAACCTTAAACGTTCAACCTTAAACGTTCAACCTTAAATGTTCAACCTTAAACGTTCAACCTTAAACGTTCAACCTTAAACGTTCAACCTTAAACGTTCAACCTTAAACGTTCAACCTTATACGTTCAACCTTAAACGTTCAACCTTAAACGTTCAACCTTAAACGTTCAACCTTAAACGTTCAACCTTAAACGTTCAACCTTAAACGTTCAACCTTAAATGTTCAACCTTAAACGTTCAACCTTAAACGTTCAACCTTAAACGTTCAACCTTAAACGTGCAACCTTAAACTTTCAACCTTAAACGTTCAACCTTAAACGTTCAATCTGAAACGTGAAACCTTAAATGTTCAACCTTAAACGTTCAACCTTAAATGTTCAAGCTTAAACGTTCAACCTTAAACGTTCAACCTTAAACGTTCAACCTTAAACGTCCAAAATTAAACGTTCAACCTTAAACGTTCAACCTTAAACGTTGAACCTTAAACGTTCAACCTTAAACGCTCAACCTTAAACGTTCAACCTTAAACGTTCAATCTTAATTGTTCAAAAATAAACGTTCAACCTAAAACGTTCAACCATAAACGTTCAACCTTAAACGTTCAACCTTAAACGTTCAACCTTAAACGCTCAACCTTAAACGTTCAACCTTAAACGTTCAACCTTAAACGTTCAACCTTAAACGTTCAACCTTAAACGTTCAACCTTAAACGTTCAACCTTAAACGTTCAACCTTAAACGTTCAACCTTAAACGTTCAACCTTAAATGTTCAACCTTAAACGTTCAACCTTAAACGTTCAACCTTAAACGTTCAACCTTAAACGTTCAACCTTAAACGTTCAACCTCAAACGTTCAACCTCAAACGTTCAACCTCAAACGTTCAACCTCAAACGTCCAAAATTAAACGTCCAACCTTAAACGTCCAACCTTAAACATGAAAAATTAAACGTTCAACCTTAAACGTTCAAGCTCAAACGTTCAACCTCAAACGTTCAACCTCAAACGTTCAACCTCAAACGTTCAACCTAAAACGTTCAACCTTAAACGTTCAACCTTAAACGTTCAACCTTAAACGTTCAACCTTAAACGTTCAACCTTAAACGTTCAACCTTAAACGTTCAACCTTAAACGTTCAAAATTAAACGTTCAACCTTAAACGTTCAACCTTAAACGTTCAACCTTAAACGTTCAACCTTAAACATTCAACCTTAAACGTTCAACCTTAAACGTTCAAACTTAAACGTTCAACCTTAAACGTTCAAACTTAAACGTTCAACCTTAAACGATCAACCTTAAACGTTCAACCTTAAACGTTCAACCTTAAACGTTCAACCTTAAACGTTCAACCTTAAACGTTCAACCTTAAACGTTCAACCTTAAACGTTCAACCTTAAACGCTCAACCTTAAACGCTCAACCTTAAACGTTCAACCTTAAACGTTCAACCTTAAACGTTAAAAAATAAACGTTCAACCTAAAACGTTCAACCTTAAACGTTCAACCTTAAACGTTCAACCTTAAACGTTGAACCCTTTAAGGTTTCAAGTTTAAGGTTTCATGTTTAAGGTTTCAAGTTTAAGGTTTCAAGTTTAAGGTTTCAAGTTTAAGGTTTCAAGTTTAAGGTTTCAAGTTTAAGGTTTCAAGTTTAAGGTTTCAAGTTTAAGGTTTCAAGTTTAAGGTTTCAAGTTTAAGGTTTCAAGTTTAAGGTTTCAAGTTTAAGGTTTCAAGTTTAAGGTTTCAAGTTTAAGGTTTCAAGTTTAAGGTTTAAAGTTTAAGGTTTAAAGTTTACGGTTTAAAGTTTACGGTTTAAAGTTTAAGGTTTAAAGTTTACGGTTTAAAGTTTACGGTTTAAAGTTTAAGGTTTAAAGTTTAAGGTTTAAAGTTTAAGGTTTAAAGTTTACGGTTTAAAGTTTAAGGTTTAAAGTTTAAGGTTTAAAGTTTAAGGTTTAAAGTTTAAGGTTTAAAGTTTAAGGTTTAAAGTTTAAGGTTTAAAGTTTAAGGTTTAAAGTTTAAGGTTTAAAGTTTAAGGTTTAAAGTTTAAGGTTTAAAGTTTAAGGTTTAAATTTAAGGTTTAAAGTTTAAGGTTTAAAGTTTAAGGTTTAAAGTTTAAGGTTTAAAGTTTAAGGTTTAAAGTTTAAGGTTTAAAGTTTAAGGTTTAAAGTTTAAGGTTTAAAGTTTAAGGTTTAAAGTTTACGGTTCAAAGTTTAAGGTTCAAAGTTTACGGTTCAAAGTTTAAGGTTCAAAGTTTAAGGTTCAAAGTTTAAGGTTCAAAGTTTAAGGTTCAAAGTTTAAGGTTCAAAGTTTAAGGTTCAAAGTTTAAGGTTCAAAGTTTAAGGTTCAAAGTTTAAGGTTCAAAGTTTAAGGTTCAAAGTTTAAGGTTCAAAGTTTAAGGTTCAAAGTTTAAGGTTCAAAGTTTAAGGTTCAAAGTTTAAGGTTCAAAGTTTAAGGTTTAAAGTTTAAGGTTTAAAGTTTAAGGTTTAAAGTTTAAGGTTTAAAGTTTAAGGTTTAAAGTTTAAGGTTTAAAGTTTAAGGTTTAAAGTTTAAGGTTTAAAGTTTAAGGTTTAAAGTTTAAGGTTTAAAGTTTAAGGTTTAAAGTTTAAGGTTTAAAGTTTAAGGTTTAAAGTTTAAGGTTTAAAGTTTAAGGTTTAAAGTTTAAGGTTTAAAGTTTAAGGTTTAAAGTTTAAGGTTTAAAGTTTAAGGTTTAAAGTTTAAGGTTTAAAGTTTAAGGTTTAAAGTTTAAGGTTTAAAGTTTAAGGTTTAAAGTTTAAGGTTTAAAGTTTAAGGTTTAAAGTTTAAGGTTTAAAGTTTAAGGTTTAAAGTTTAAGGTTTAAAGTTTAAGGTTTAAAGTTTAAGGTTTAAAGTTTAAGGTTTAAAGTTTAAGGTTTAAAATTTAAGGTTTAAAGTTTAAGGTTTAAAGTTTAAGGTTTAAAGTTTAAGGTTTAAAGTTTAAGGTTTAAAGTTTAAGGTTTAAAGTTTAAGGTTTAAAGTTTAAGGTTTAAAATTTAAGGTTTAAAGTTTAAGGTTTAAAGTTTAAGGTTTAAAGTTTAAGGTTTAAAGTTTAAGGTTTAAAGTTTAAGGTTTAAAGTTTAAGGTTTAAAGTTTAAGGTTTAAAGTTTAAGGTTTAAAGTTTAAGGTTTAAAGTTTAAGGTTTAAAGTTTAAGGTTTAAAGTTTAAGGTTTAAAGTTTAAGGTTTAAAGTTTAAGGTTTAAAGTTTAAGGTTTAAAGTTCAAGGTTTAAAGTTCAAGGTTTAAAGTTCAAGGTTTAAAGTTCAAGGTTTAAAGTTCAAGGTTTAAAGTTTCAGGTTTAAAGTTTCAGGTTTAAAGTTTAAGGTTTAAAGTTTCAGGTTTAAAGTTTAAGGTTTAAAGTTTAAGGTTTAAAGTTCAAGGTTTAAAGTTTAAGGTTTAAAGTTTAAGGTTTAAAGTTTAAGGTTTAAAGTTTAAGGTTTAAAGTTCAAAGTTTAAAGTTCAAGGTTTAAAGTTTAAGGTTTAAAGTTTAAGGTTTA